>JAVQJS010150491.1:0-16572 GCA_036024795.1 Galaxias rostratus | reverse complement strand
CCCCCCCCCCCCCCGCTGCGAGACACAGCACACTAACACTGACAAACAAACTTTGGGAAAAGAACACGGATGTCTCGTGACGGGGGGGGGGGACAATCAGTTTGGTCCTGATCTGATATCCAAAGGTGCGACACATTAATATCATGGTAAGGAATGGCACAGAATCGCGCCAAGGCGATTGCACTCGAAAACGTGTGATATCGATGTGCATGCTTTGTCTCTTTCTGGTTGATCTTGTTGATGTTCCTTGAAGACTGATCGGGCAGTGGAATTCGCTTTTTCTTCCATTTTTGGCTTGACTCCAAGATCAAAATGCAGCAAGAGAGAACTGATTCCTGAGTCTGAGCTTGATTTCCTTGCACAAAAAAATATGACAATCTCTCTCTGAAGAAGAATACGCCTGACACATTCAAACCACCCAGGACATCAAAATGCAAAATGGTGGGGCGCAATTAACATGCGCAGACACAAAAGCTGAAATACAGCCGTGGCTTTGCAACCCAATGTTTGCGTAGGGCACAAATACATTTGCTTGGAATAAATGCAATTGACACATCTGCAACCTCTTCAGCCAAACAGGCAATCATGGAAGAGCACGCCCACTTGAGAAATCTCTCTCTTTCTCTTTTATCTTCTCCCCCAGTTCTTTCACACGCACAAAGAGACAGGACAAAACCAGAAGAACTGTGACAATGCCAACAGAAAATATGTATTTATAATGTGTAGATTGTGTGTAATCAAACAAAATCTATTGACAAAAACAGCGATAAACTACATTTACATTTTGTTAAATGAGACTGTACACTTTCAGTTGTTAAACACGTCCCCAAAGCATATACATTTATTCAGGGAAGCAATAATATTGCTACCCTAAGTGTTTCATCCAAAGTCTACCCAGACTATAAGTCGCTAGTGCATTGGATGAGCATGATGGCACTCAAAGCTAACAATGAGAATCTGATGTGTCATTGTGTGCATGTCAATTGCTGACTCAAAAGTCCACATGAGCAAATGTTTAGGGATTAGACTGATTCCCAGAGAAACAACCTTGAGCTGCTTTTCCCAAATTTCTTTCTTAGCAGCGCAAGTCATCTTCACATTCTTAACATCATTTCAGGGGAGAATGCAGTTGGACAGTATCCCTGGCACAAGCTCAGCATTCATTTCAACTAAGGCCTCGGCTCATCTTCCAACACAACACCAAAAAGCCCAACACTGAGACTGACCTCAGGTCAGCCATGTCCGAGCCGCTTCATCAACATCACAACAAACGGACCCCGCCGTCCAACCGCAACAGTCCTGCCCTCTTACCACCAACAGCCCTGCCCTCTCACCACCAACAGCCCTGCCCTACACCACCAACAGCCCTGCCCTCTTACCACCAACAGCCCTGCCCTCTTACCACCAACAGTCCTGCCCGCTCACCACCAACAGCCCTGCCTGATCACCACCAACAACCCTGCCCTCTTACCACCAACAGCCCTGCCCTCTTACCATCAACAGCCCGGCCCTCTTACCACCAACAGCCCTGCCCTCTTACAACCAACAGCCCTGCCCTCTTACCACCAACAGCCTGACCCTCTTACCACCAACAGCCCTGCCCTCTTACCACCAACAGCCCGGCCCTCTTACCATCAACAGCCCTGCCCTCTTACCACCAACAGCCCTGCCCTCTTACCACCAACAGCCCTGCCCTCTCACCACCAACAGCCCTGCCCGCTCACCACCAACAGCCCTGCCCTACACCACCAACAGCCCTGCCCGATCACAACCAACAATCGTGATGCACTCAACGCTCAACCGTGGATTACCGGCGTGTTTGTTGACCGAGCGCCGTCTGCTTTCGAGCGGTGGGGTCGTGGGAGGATTTAAACACCACCGTGTCAACGACCTTTCCCATGGGATTTCCACGGCCGTTAATCTGCCGCCGTGACACACTCATCCCCTCGCTCCACTGTCTAGTGACAAAGAGCTTTCGTCAGCGGCTTTCCTTACAGAGCTCGCCACGGAGTGGAGACACACAATGAGAAAGGAGAGGCCGGCAGAAATGCTCATAATGAAAACCGTTTACTCCATTTCGGCTCTGTTCTACTCCGGTTCTGACAACGAGACCGTCTTTCTTATGCCAATGAATAGCCGAGACAAATTTGTTAAAAACAAAAGACGCAGCGCTGTATAACTGACGCGAATGGGCCTTGCTAGCGGAGTAAACAAAAGATGGCTCTGTGCATGAGACGAGATGGCATCATTTGGCATTCGCACAAGAAAATCAGGGCGATTACAATGACGGGGCTATCGGAGCCAATCAGGCAAGTCAGCAGAGAGACGGATAGGCTGCGTCTGCAGAGAGTATGGGTGTGAGGCCAAACACAGCTTGCGCCTCTCTCAGTGACCCACATTTCAACTGGCAGCTCCAGCCCCAAACCCGACCTAGGGCTAAGGTTGGGTGGTTGTGTACAGTGAAAGCAGGAGGGAGGGGAGGGGGGGGGGGGGGGGCGTATCAGAATTGGAGCAGGCGTCCTACTGCCTCCAAATCTAGGCCTTCAGGGTCTTGCACACTGGCTACACTGATGTGCTCATAGGCCCTCTGAAGGGGGAAAGTCGTCTAGGGGGCAAAGGACCAGGCTGATAAACTGTTCGTGTGAGGACTCGAAGGGCCACCAGTCACAACAGCATCAGGGACGGAGTGACACGGCAGGAGAGAAGAAGACAGGCGCCATGACTCTTACCTTTTCGACAAAAGATGTTTTCCATTGTCATCAGCGGCACAAACCAGGGGGGAAGGAGAGGGGATTAGTCAAATGTTCGCAAAACATACAGCAAACCAAAACAATTTAAACACAATTTAGACTGTTGCTAGGTTTTGGAAATTGACAGCGGCATCATGTTAATGTGTAACGTTTCACGGAATGCTGGGGTTTGGTGAAAGCACCGCAGTGAAGTGACAAACACGGATAACAGAAAAACTTTCAGTTTCTCATGCTCGAGCAACAACAAAGCGTAAGCTGCTGACTTTCCCTGCCACGGGAGAAACGGCCATCGAGGGACACCCCCAACCCCCCGATCACTTCCTGTGTGTGTGTGTGTGTGTGTGTGTGTGTGTGTGTGTGTGTGTGTGTGGGGAGGGGAGTGAGGGGGGCTCCGGCGCTCAGTGTGCTCACTGCTCCCAGCCACCCGTGTCGCGCTCCCCCTCCCCCCCATAAGCACACACGCCAGACCTCCCCCCTCCCTCCACGGCTTTTTCCGCCTCCGTTGAGCGCTGATGAACGATCCCCCCGACCTCTGACCTTCAGCAGGGTGATACGTGACACACGGTTAGGAGCGCATTAGCAGCTGAGTGGCCCGCAGGCATCAGGCTAGAATTGGCTGAGTCAGGCGATTCCCCGTGGGGCGGGCCTGAAAGCAGCCCTCCAGGATAGGATGACCGAGGGCCCTCGTCTATAGTAATGTACACCTCAAAGGGCTTTACATTCCCTCCAAGCTGGCTGAAGTAGGGGCTTACATGGCTTACACAGTCTCCAAAAGGACCTGTTTACATAGCTTTGCTCCCTCCTTTTTCCATTTTGAGGTCTTGTCTAGGACCTTCTGCAAAAAAATGAAAAAGTGGGCTATTTACATTCAACGGAAGCGGTGGCTTTGGGGTGGCCATACTGCTGCCTGTCCATAAGTGACACCCGCATATTGTGCTATGAGAAAAGGGCCAGGGGTTCAGAGTGAAAAGGGCAGTTCTCGCCATGTTTTTGTGTGGAGGCTAACAACACACCATACCACACACAAAAAAAACTCCAGCCAGTCCTACAGTGAACACCGGCGTAGAGGCTTGTTATTGCCACTACTCACTGTCGCCGCCGGCACTGGAGGGATCCTGACTGACACCCAATAGGGAGTGTTCGGAGGCAGAAGGGGGAGAGGTTTCACTCACGACCAGGAATAATGTTGACAGGAACGCCGGAGCCTGACGCTCCTTCAAGACCTCACGAGGCCAAAGGGCGGCACCGTTTTCACAGCCTATCCTCCTTTCTCCCTCCTGTTGCTGTGGCCCTCGGTTAGAGGCAGACAAAGACCAAATGGGCAGTAAGGTTTTGCGTAGCACAACTCTTGTCCAGCTCAAATGTAAACGTATGCGTCCTACCAACTAGAGGGAAGAATTTATGGAGTCATTATTTGAGTAAAACTTTTTGCAAAGCTTTAGAATGTAAACTAACCGAATACACATTGCTAATGGAATTAGTTAGAATATCTAAGAGAAAATAACCCTCGAAACAGCAACACCAGGTGCCACTGAATTGCAGCCTCAGCAAATGTATGATTAACGTAGCCTGCATTCTATAGCCTAGTTTGAGATTTAGCCTAATTCAAAGCCTATTTACCGGCTTATGTGACATTGCTTTAAATGTGTTGATTGGATATTACATGTCAAAGCGCACTTTGGGAGTCACGGAAAATTCTACTGAGACAGATGAATGGCTACACGGATGGATCTCCATCACAGAGAGAAATTGCTACACGTGCACGGATCTCAAAAAAGCAGGTCTCTGCAATGGCAAAAGAGTAGGAAAAGTCACATGTTAAAACTCATCCAATTGAGACACCCAGTGAGTTGCAATTTACGCTCGTCTGTATGTTCATCTCTTGCAAGCAAAAATACTTTTACTCGTTAATATCCACGTACGTATTTAGAAATTTGTATACACATTTACAGCCCTATGCACACATTCACAGATTTGTCTACACATGTACAACTCTCGATACACTTGCAAATCTAAATACAGCCAAATATTTTTACGCACTTACAAACCTAATTGCGACGCATTGATTGTGATATAGATACACTCGTTTTTACACACATTTCCAAATAGTTTTGCTATAAAAATAACCCCATTAGAACTCAAACACATCTCAAGTGTGAGTCAAATATGTTCCACCTTCTCTATTCTGAGGTGTGTCGTTTGAGGACTTGACAAAAGTCAAAGTGTCTCTGTCTCTCTGTCATGTGACAGTTGTTCCACTAATACTCCCCCGCAGTTCCTCCACAGAGGACGCAACACTTTCTTTCTCTGCAAGCACACACACCCACACACGTCCGCACACACACGCTCGCACTCACCTACAAAACCGCCCCGCACATCTGCTAAGGGCCCTATAAAAAGCTTGGTCACACTTCTGCTTGTCTTTAACATCCTGGCTGGGCTGTGAGTTTCCAGAGTGCTGACTCTCTGGGAATTTTACGGAGACAGAGGCACTCGTGGTCGTCTAATCAGCAGCTGGACCCAATAAAGCATGTGCGTGTGACCTACTGTGCGTGCCCAGCACTTAACCAATGTCCTTCAAGAGATAGGCCCAGGCCAGTCTCAATAACAATGTGTGCTGGCTGGGATACTGTGCTCTAAAAAAAGCTCACTGAAAAGCAATCCCTTCATTATTTTTTACTAAATTTGGCAAATAACTAATTGGTGAACATGCATTTATGCCACATGGATAAGTTTAATTGTTGTATCATCTTAACTCGGGATACCCCCTTATTGTGGAAGTTGACTAGCATTCCATAATGTGTTGGCAAGACCCGGAGGGCCTGCAGGCACACTGACCGGTAGCGAGTCACATGTCAGTGCGCACAAGCAGCATTAGGACTGACGTGCGTGTAGGGTGAAAGGTCACCCCAGACGTCTCCCAGCAGGCAACTGTTCAACGAGCCGAAACCAATGGGGAAAAGGACTGAGGGGAAAAAAGGCTACGGCGTCCTACAGCTATACGGCTCTGGGTGAACATCTCCAGACGGATCTAGGCTAAAACTAGCCTGTGACATACATACATAAGACGAGGGGATTCGTCGCATCTATTTTTAGGGGGTTCCGCTCTGAGCAAAAAGCCATGTGTATGTAGAGCAAAACGGTGGACCCAACCCCTGAGAGAGATACACGGTGGCTGGGCCGTGATTACAACAGCGGCGCGCCAGCCGCTCCGAAACAGTGGGGGGACTGCAGGCGGCGCGGGGCTCCAGCCCGCCTTGATTGGAATGAATAAACATGATGCCACCTTTGGCTGGCGGCCTGAGGGCTGTGCAGGCGCGGAGGTTCAAAGTACAATGTTCTCCGAGGGGGGGGGGGGGGGGCAGGGGCAAGGGAAGAGGCTTCGTCGTCATCCCACCTCCGATTAAGACGAGAGGAGTCGACTAAACGCTAATCAACAGCCACAGCTCGAGGGCCGCCCGGGTGCTGTGCCGCGGTGCTGCCGTGGCCGGGACCGTTGGATCCCAGCGGCACTCGGATTCCCGTTCAGATAAACAGCGGTTCAAAAAGCTGTGATTGGGACGTCATTAATGACACATGCTGACGTAGGAAGGTGGCCAGGTGACTACCTCACAATACATGTAATACCGGATTAAATGTACAAAAGAGAGTGTGTATAGACTTCCTGTCTGTATAGTAGGTGGGTGTGTGTGCGTGCGTGTGTGCATGTGTGTCTTTATGTGTGTGCGTGTACATGGCTATCTCAATCAATTAAAGGGGACAATGAGAAGCATAAAGGAGGAGGCCCGGTCATGGCGTCGTCCGCACTACTCTTCCTCTCCTACCATCCACATCCACTTCACTAGCCTCCAATGGATCCTCCAGTTGAAGCAGAGTGTAAATAAGAATGCTCACTTTACATAATAATAGACATGAGCTTGGCCTGAGAAATTCCTGCATAACAATGAAGCTGGTCCTGATGCATAATCACTGCCCCTAACGCACCACCACAATGCTACTGTGGTTCCCAAAAGTTTCTTCTGGCTCACAGGCTGTCACTGGACCTTTGTGTTCAGGCAGTGGGACTTTTTTTTAACGCTAAGCTTCTATGGAGATCCAACGCTGTAAAAAGCAGTGCCCAGCTGCTGTTTCCCATGTTGGCTCCACCTTGGGGACTTTGACTGGGAGATGTCGCAGTAGAACGGGAGGGGATGTGTGGAGCTAGGGAGGTGTTGGATATGCATGTTCCATAAATGGGGATGAGCAGAGAGCTGCTGGCGGTGGGGGGGGGGGGGGCGGGGGGTGTTACGGATAAGCGTTGGGGAGTTGCGTAGCCGAGTAGGGTCTATTGTTCTGGACTGACACTCAAATGGCCCCTCCCAGGACACTTTCTCCTCCCATCCCCGGACTAGGCTAACTGCCCACAACAAAGAGTTTTATTACAATACAGGCCAGCAGGGAGAAGCACAACGCTAAGGCAAACCTTATTCATAGTCGTCTGGTGCCATCGTCAATGTATGGTAGTAACTCATCTTGCACCCTACACTTCCATTGCATTGCCACGTGTTGCTTTCAGGTTGTGTTGGGGTTTGTTTGTTCTCTGTCTTTGCTCTCGGTAAATATCAGCACTGACCGCAGTGTAACATTACAAAGGAGTCACGACCCTGTCGTCAGATGATCAGTAAATTGCGTTGGGAAAGGAAATTCCCAAAAAGATAGGACGTGAGATATGTCGCTTTCTCTTACCAAACTTTCCTCACCACAAAACAAAACACAAAAGGAGGCACGGCAGGGATGGCCAATACATAAATCAAATTAAGAAGTGTCACAGTTCCAGCAAATTTTAAACAAACAAAGCAATTCAATTAAATCCATCTCAAAAAGACAAATACAGACAGAATGAACACTCGTGGTTGCCAAATTGAACGTCACGGTTTCCGTTGCATTCTTTGCGTTTGCGTAGCTTTTCCTGGCCTTCAAAGGAACATTATGGAAGGGGTCACTGCTCACAGCAGGGAATGAACCAGACTACTAAACATGTGAGAGGTGGTTAAGGCTCTGCCACACACCCGGAGATCCTTTGCATCTCATCCTACAAAAATGCAGCTGATAACAGCTGCCGCCCCGCCAGCCATCATACTAACGCAAGCCACTCTTGTCAGACAGCCTTACTTTTCTTCAACATGCTCACTCCAACATACTCCCTTCCATATGCGCTTCATGAGATAATGGATCCTTGATCAATTATTCAAAGTTTTGATGCTGCAACGCATAGGACGAGGGTGCAGCCGTCCGACCGGCCGACTAAGAACGCATGCCATTCCAACGTTGAGCAAGCGCACAGGGACCGAGGCAGACTCAGCCTGCCATGAATATATAACGTGAGCACGGTATGGCTGGTGAATCAAACATCCAGACCACCGTCACACGTGTGTCATCTGTTCTGTCTCTGCTACCAGTCTGGGCTCTGTCTATGACCTGTGAACTGAAGTGGTCACACTTCAAACCCTTGCGCAACACTCTCTGCTTTGTGATTGATTCATTTGGACCAAGGTGCTGGCTGTTGTCCAAATCTCCAGACGAGACACTGTGTTTGGGAGGCCTGCCCGGCTGCAGGTTCAGCTCATCACAACCACGGCCCCCTTCTCCTCAGGCTTGCCAAACTCACGCCCCCGCCTGCACTGCGGTCGACCCGTTAGGGCCTGTTGGTTTTGGTGGAGGCGCTGGGAGACTCTTCCAGGGTACCGCCCACCTGCCCAGCTCCTCCCTCTGGTTGACGCTCGCCCTCGTCCGTACGGAGGCAAAGGCCCCGAGGTGATTAGCGGTGTTCATGGCACTTCCCGTGTCATCCAAGACCATCGCGAGTGGGAGACAGATGAACGTGTTCCCTTGGCAGGGGACGCTGAAATGTGAACATGACGTGCGTGGTAAAGTGCAAATACCGTGCGCTGACCCAGTCACCGCCTGGCGGTTTGGACCGGCGCGTTGAGAGGCGGAAATGCTCGAGGACTAAAAGTTGAAAATCTGTAATTCCTTTCCTCGAAAACACATCCGGTATTAGTGTAATCTTCTTTTCATAGAGGAAAAGCATTTAACAAATGCCGAGCTGTTTGTAAAGTTCAGCTGAGGACAGTTGTATTACAGTTTACACAAAGGGTCAGTTTCAAATCATGCACACAGTCTGATAACTGCCACCTCACAGGCAGGCAAGCTCTCTGTCATAAGAAAGTGTAAACCAGGGACTAAAGTAGCCTGGCAGGATCTGACACCCTAGAGCCACTCTGTAAAATGCTGAAAACAAATACCCCAGAGTTTGAAAATACTTTGGGAACAACAAGATGGATGACAGTACACGATTCATTTCCACATTAGAAATTCCTCCCCGTCGAAAAGAAATCAGAGGTATTCAAAACAAACAAGGTTGGGAATGTATCTGACCAAAAAGCAACACCAAAACTCAAGCACTGTTTGCCTCCAAATCTCCACCATGACCTTAAATAGCCAGCTAGAGCTTGAAAATGGCTTAATCCTTGATCATGCCCTCCGATTAGCATTAACCATGCCGCTCGGGCAGCGCGGTGGCCCGATGTTACCTCTGTTGACCTCACAGATAAAGAAGGTCCTTGGTTCAAATCCCAGCTGGCCCATCGGTTTCCTTCTCATTTTTTCGGTGTTAAGTTTGCATGTCCTCCCCGTGTCCATGTGAGTAACCAGCTCCCTGTTTTCTCCCACTAAAACATGGTTTGATATGCCTACCAGTGCCCTAACTAAGGCACCGCTAACATAACCAATTACCTAATTGGCAACGGATTCGTGAAGTGTTTTGAGTTCTGAGAAAAGCGCTTAGAACAAAATCCAACAAAACATAATTATAATTTAGCATTGCATCCAGACCGGGCAGGAAAAAGCAGGACTTACTGTTCACACACATCATTTTATTTCTGCATCAGGCAAAAAAATAACACGCTAGCTACAGGCCACGTGTCACACATTCAACTAAAGGATTTGTATGAAACTAACATTAAGCTGTATGGTGCACAATTAACCTTTCGTGCAATAGAGCAATTAACCTTAACAAGGGGAGAAACTACGCAGAAATCAAGTCATTAGCTTGCCGCGGTTTGACCTTACATTCTCGGCTGGACCAGACTGCTCTGCCAGAGGCAATCTCCAACAGCCTCGCACAGGTTTCATAGGAGATCAGGAGATCGACAGGGACCCTCAGATCAGCGTTAGTGTTTAATGGTATCTTTCACCCAAAACGTGCTCTCTGTGACCATACTGCTCGCAAGGAAATCAATTGAGTGGTCTGCTTTGCAAATCACAAGCATCTGCCCGTCTCCCCCACAGGCACATTCACATTCACAATGCGGCTTTTTAATTAAAATGTAAATGAGCAAATCAAAGCGTTGCATATTAGCATGAGCTTGGTATCAACAATATATGATCTATTATCTCAGATAGCACTTTAATTGGTTATTACAATCAGAGGGCCTTGGAGGAAAATGCCTTTATGGCATACGTTGAACCGGCACCTGTTATGCACTTGCTTCAGTTACCTCTGCAGAAACTAACACTCTGTGTGTGTGTGTGTGTGTGTGTGTGTGTGTATGTGTGTGTGTATGTGGGTGTGTGTGTGCATGGGTGTGCTTGCATGCTTGTGTGTTCGTAAAAGGCACAGGTTGCATTCAAAGGAACCGACACACACATAAAGACAAACAGAGACAAATAACTATGGGCCTCACACAGATCAGAATATACTCTCCCCAGACCGCCTCAATGCATGCCACATATAAACGCCGGGAGGTAACATAGATGGCACGCCACAAAACACAAAAGCAGACCTGCAGAATCCCTGTGGCCTTGCTTGTAAAATGCCATGTGCAGTGTGCTTCCTTTGAGCACGCGTGCGTGTGTGTGCGTCTGAGTGTGTGTGTGTGTGTGTGTATGTGTACAGTATGCGCGCTCCGAGGAATGTACTAACAGCCTGGTAATTAGGGTTCAGATGTAGGTATGCAGAGCCAGGGGGAGGCCCGAGACAGACACTCAGCAGCTCCTGCCACTCCAACCCGCCGTCAGGCCCAGCCACTACAAAAGCACTCAGGTAGGCACGCATCACCACTGGTGTGGTCTCCCCGATCAAAGCTTTCAGCACAGGGCCCTGCCCTGATGTCTTGGCAATGGGGCAATTAGATGAGAGGGAGAGAGGGGGTGCCGGGGGAGAAGGGGGGGCCGGGGGCCGCGGTCCATCCACCTCGCTGGCAGCAGCTTCAGACGGGGTAATTGTGCACTCTGTCTCTTCGTCAGGCCCTCGTGCCTTTCCTCCCTTTCGCCTTCTCTTCCCCCCCAGTGGAACCGGGGAGGGAGCTCACTGGGAGAGCACGGGTTCCCACATTCCACCTGATACGACACGTCCACCTTTGCCGCGCCGATCCGGGATTCTGCGGTGGCTCTTAACGTGCCGAGGCACGCTGCGCGCCGCACAATGCGGTAACGCCGGTGCAGGAGGAGTCCTTTAGCAAATGTCAAGATAGGCACCGGCCTGACTCATCGATAATTTCCTACCAACGGTGCGTCCACAGTCACCTTCCAGAGCAGCGGCAGCAGCAGCAGTGTCAAGGCAGACTGCCAGTGCCTTCACCACCCTGATTTATGGTACCAGGCTCCTGCCTATTCTCGGAAGGGAACGGCATCGTTGCCTACTGCTAACAGCATCTTTATGGCCGAGGGATTATTTAATCTGTTTGACAGTGAGAGCGCGGGGAGTCAGGGAGCAGGGCTCGCAAAACACTGGCTGGAATGTGCTTTGTCACGCTTTGGAAGTGCACGCCTTTGACCGTTGAAAACAGGGCAGGGTGACATGAGCATACACTGCTCCTGTTTCTTACTCCCCCCGTTTCTCTCTCTCTCGCTCTATTTCTCCTGCTCCTTCTCTTATTTTGCTCTGTCTTTTTGTCCTTCTACACCTAACTAACTCGCGCTCTCTCTCATTTTCCTGCATATACATATATATATATATATATACAGGCTGCACAAACCCCACTGTAAACTCCTCAGAGACAAAATCAAAAGCAATATATAATAAGGTTAACAGGCGAGAATACTTCCCTCAAGGGTAAACACAACGTTAACCTCTGAACACATCACATTTGTACAAACAGTTTATTTAAATGGTGTGGGCTGTTCAGCCACAATTCAAACCAACATTCTCTCTGAATTCCAGCGTGTGCAATAATCTCAAAGAGCATACTGCCGTTTAACCCTGTAATACCTCTGAGATCTCAGACTGCAGGACAAACACAGCAGCTAATCTTTAAATACCCCCTGTCCGTCTCCATAACAACCTCATGCCAGGGACCCCTAGCGTGACCCTGACTGTAGCGGCTAGGCCTCTGGGACCAGGAAAGTAATCAGCCCACTTGGACAATTGGTCACTCAGACAAGATCACATTCGAAGATAGCCCAAGAAGCATAAACACACACACATGCACGCGCATACACACGCATGCACGCACGCTCAAACACACACACACACACACACACAGACACACGCACACACACGCTTTTGTTCCTAATGCTTCGCATGTGCGTCACGGTTGTTGGTGAGCGAAAGCGTCCACAGTAATTTCGGGAGTAATCCCAGCAAGAGTGCCCGTTGATTGGTGGGCGAGGAGCGTGTCACGGTGTCTGTACGTGCTCAAGCGGGATCCTGACACAGACAGACGCTCCAGTCTGCTCTCCTGTCACTCTCCGTCCTTGGGGGGTACTGGATCGCTTTATTTGCTTCTCCATCCACGACTCAAACGAGTACACATGTGGTAACTACGGTCAGAGGTGTCGGATTCCTTCTGTTCTGTAACCTCGGCTACGGCTCGCTCAGGAGACATATTGAATGGGACAACCGTAACGGAATCGGTGGTACTGGAGAAAATGTGGAGAACAAATTAACGGTTACGGTGGCGTAGAAAACCTTTCATACGTTTTCCTCACTGAAACCCGCTTCACTTTGACTGAACCGTAACATATTTTTTCAGCATTCAAAGTCTCTGAGGCAGGAACATCCAGAGGGAAGAGGCCCCTATTGTGAAGCACGGATTTACACACATAGTGAAAGGAATGGCCTGTTTGTCACTCCTGCCGGTTAATCCCTATTCACCAGTTTGAAAAAATAAAATGGAGATTATGAAATGGAGGTGGATTATGATAATCGAATAGCTTTGCGACCTTTTCACCTTTCATGTCGGTAGTGAACACCTATGCTCACCTGGCAACACACTACCTGTTTTTTAAACAATGTGTGACATCTCAGTGCTAGGAATGGAATGCGCCTCAGTATGGATCAATTTGAACATGGCGCGTGACGGGTTCACGTAGACAGCCTGTGGCAGGTCTGGTTGAAGCCATGAAGCCATGCACCAGAATAGCCCCCGAACATTAGTGTGTCACGAAGGGCCTATAAGACACAGCCTACCGTGGGGATAGGAAACGGCTTCACACTACAGGCCGAGCCGGTCTTATTTAAAGGTGTCGCCATGACGGCATGGCGGAAAATGATGTGCCATGTGGAACACATGTGAGCCACCTCACAGCACAACTTCAAAGAGGCTGGACGGCTACAATCGCCCCGGGGGGAGAGAGAGATTGCTTGAAATCTTTGAACTCAAACTACAAGGTGTATTCACGTTGATACAATCATCACACTGCCACATCGTTGGACCACATTGAAATCCCAGGGAAACCGGAATATAGGATTAGTATACCTACACTGAAGATAATAATTTTTGAGCTATCTATCATTGTTGCCTTGTCGCTCAATCCACCAAAGCTCTGGTCCCTGGGGGCAACATGCGAAGTGTATATTGTAGATGATCATGACGGTGGAGGGGTTGTTGGGTCCGTTTCATTTTGTATGCTATGACCCATGAATCGTCCGCCGCTCAGCTTGGGTTTTTATTTGGCAAGTAAAAAGTCAATGTAGTAACGCCACAAGGCCAGATGCGGTCAAGGACATAATTCCTAATTCATTTATTGTAAAAACCCAAAGAAGCCACCAACATTGAATTACATTTCAGCAATGAGTTTTAATAAAAGTCTGTTTGAAATGTAAACAGTCCATTTCCTGCCTTGCCTTGCCCCTAAATCCTTGACCTGAAGAGAGAGCTGGCTTCTTTCTTTTAATTAACTCTCTCAGTCCTATCTGAACCATTTGTCCTGGACTTAGTTATGGGTTCTTTGTCCAGTCTGCCGTTGATTGGTTATTTGACAGGGTCTTTAATAAAGACAGACCAAACAATAGCTTCCCACAGAAACCATGGCAAACCAGAGGAGCCAAGAAAGACTGTGTCAGACTATGTGGCAGAATGCCAGCAATATATTGTTGGATGAGAAGAAAAGAGGATAGCGCAGGAAATGTATGGCCTAAATTAAAAGCTTTTACCCAATTACTCAGCTAAGGCAATAAAAAAAGATTTTCATTGTCTAAAAAGAGAGAAATTAAAGATTCTAGTCAGAGCAGCAAAGCACCACAGATACAGAGTTCAGCCTATTCTGTAACAATATATGAAAAATTTGAATATATGACAATGTGACAAAAATACTCAAGAATAAACTGTTGTGGAAAGTACACATCGCAGATGTTTAAGTACGGAAGGAACGTTGGTAAAGGACCGTTTCTAGATTAACTTCCATATTGTATGTAAAAAAAACAGTCCTTGCTAAAATTACACCTTCCCACACCAACACTGAAGAATTGAATCATTTAATAGTTCCCATTAGAACCGGGATGGCCATGCACTTTTGTCCTCGTTGGTTATCTCGGGGTGTTAAGCGAAGGAATATCTCTGACAAATACTCATTTCCTGCCGAGCGAGAGTGCCGGGGATATCAATCACGCTTAGAAAGCCAGCCGAGGAAGCAAGGTTTGTGTTCGGCATGTTAGGGTGATGAACTCCTTTCACGGCTGGAGCCAGCCAATAACAGCATCGACCACAAGCCCCCTTTCGTTCGGTGTCTGTCCATGACAAAGACACCAGATCTCCACTTATTAACTGCGTTTCTCCCATCGGCAAGGAGCTCCAAGCTCCAATCCCCCCCACACCACCCCACACCACCCCCCCTCGATTGGATCAGCCGCTCCGTGGGTCATTCAATGCCATCAAGCACACCAGCCGCGACCCTCTCGTCTCCACAGCCCCCCCTGTTTAGGCAGAGCTAAACAATGTCCACGTGGTCTCTACATCTCCCCTCCCTCTGCATGACACCCGGCCCTTTATCAGCACAATGCTGGACATGTGCCTCTTCAGTCGACTTCAATGGGCGGAAATTGGGAACGCAAAACAGAGCCCCTGGTGAAAGGACATGTGGGTCCGTCAGCCGGCAGAGAAACAATGGAGGATCCCTCTGTGTTTAGCCTCTGCTTCCTATGAACACAGGGCCCGCACACTGGACAACGCTATTATGGCTATGTAGGCCTGCTATTTTTAAGACCCAACATTGGACTTCTTACTGTCAACGTCAGGGCAATCCGGCCGTTCCTGAAAAGCAGATGGGAGCAAAGCCACTCACATGTTTTGCAAACCCACGGATACTTTTCACCCCCCCCCCCCGCTTCACCCTTTCCATTTTGGGAGAGAGGAAACTTGGGGCCACTGTCCTCTCTGATTACGTGGCCGGCCCCACCCTTTCCGCAGTGACAAACTCCTAATAACACGGCCGCTGCTCCAACGCACGCAAGCTCTCCCAGCGAAGCCCTCTTCTCTCCCCTTACCTAATCCAATCTATATCTCAGCGTCTGTGCTTTGATTTGTGAGGGCCCCACAAGCGGCCTCCCTGCCGTGAGCTGAGAAACAGATACAACACGGTGAAGAGGCACGTCGTCAGGCCGCCCCCCCCCCCATCGTTGGGTTCGCTCTGTTTTTAACTTTGGAATGACAGAAGTGTCACCACAACACAGCGCAGGGGCCGAGTCCCGCTGTTCCAAATCACTGTTTACCCAGCGGCTCTCCAAAAACACAGCCAGGCTGCTCTAATTGCACACCTTCCCTTCAGCCTCTAACACTGAGGGGAAAGGCAAACCGTCGTTTGAGTTTGCTTTCGCCTCTTTTCCTTGCCCCGGCGTTTTCTTCCACTCGCTGTGTGGCCGCAGGTCTTCAGACGGGGAAAGAGCACAGAGACGTGACAGAAAGAAGCCGAGGTGGATAGTGGATCAGCCGGTAGCCTCGCTCGCTGACGAACCACTTCCTACAGAACCGAACCGCTGACGGTTGGCCAACCTCCTCCACGTTAGTGTCACACCCGGTTAAGGGATTTGAAATTGTCTGAGTGTAGCACGAGTGCTTGTTTACTTCCAAGGAGCAAATGATAACCCCTTTTCCCATTCGGACGCGGGGTCCTCGTGGCTCAGATAAGGATCATGGGTGTTTATGGCTCCCAGTGGAGCCTTCGGGAGTGAAGCAATGGATTATGGTCCGTCTTGTGAGGATGTCACAAGGCCCTGAACTCATGCATTAAGGAAACAGACAACAGCTCACTGCTCAGAACAGAGACAATCCCCAGCTATGGCCAAAAAGCTTGATTTAGCATTTATTGGACCATTGCTTGGAAAGTTATATGTCATAAGGGATGGGGAGGTTAGCGGATTTAAATGCTGGGAAAGTACGTCTTCCCATCTTTCTGTCCAGTTGAGCGGGAGCCTGGTCCCAACGGAAGACGGCGAGCCCAAGGATCCCTCCCTGCCCAATCAGACACCATGACGGTCACATCATCATCCTCACCAAGCATCCTGCCTTACACTCTCACTCACTCTCTCTCTCTTTAGCTCTCTCTCTCTCTCTCTCTCTCTCTC
>JAVQJS010150441.1:0-20708 GCA_036024795.1 Galaxias rostratus | reverse complement strand
CCCCCCCCCCCCCCCCCCCCCCCCCCCCCCCCCCCCCCCCCCCCCCCCCCCCCCCCCCCCCCCTGGCGCGAGTAAACAGACAGATTTACAAAATGCACATGCCTCGCTGGAGAGAAATGCAGGAGTGCCGCACCATTCCTCACGGAAGATCTTCTCAAGAAGACGCCCGAGAGGCCGTTCGAATTGGACGGCCATGACTCGGCTCGCGTGCTCTGTCTTCGACTTCTAATCAGTGTGTGTCCGTTCAGCCGTGCACGTTTAGTCTTCCGATGCATGCTGGTGTTCTAATTCGTTGCCATTTTGTTCAATTTGGATGTGAGCTCCTCTGTTTGATGTCAGTTCCTCTGTCTGAACGGACCGTTAACTGACCTCAAAGGGTGGAAATTCCGAAGGAATGGCTTTGTAAATGTGTAACTTTGATGGATTGTGTTTACTGGACTGAGACACAAATGCAAGGAGCCTTAACATAGACATCGGCTCTGACCCGGGCTTTTGAGGTGCGAGAATCTGTGATGTGCTGCTGGTGTCAAATGTTCTGTCTCCTGGCCCTACAACCCTGGATTTGACCCAGCGTTGTCCCCTTCGGGGTGGACAGCACCACTGCGGCGCTACACCAAGACCTCTGACTCGCCTTCCCTCTAACTCTTTTTGACATGCGGTGGAGAGCGGTCCAGGCCCACTGCATGGAACTTCCCGGGCGACAGGCTCCTTTCATTGCCGAGCTGATAAAGAACAACAACACCGAGTTAAAAAAAAAAGACTGTGTCTCCCAAGCCCAGTGTGCACGGCCTCAGAGGACACAGTACCTCACCAATCATCCCCCCCCCTGCTGTCCCTCTGTGTTTTTTTATGATGCTTTCCTGACAGGAATGATCAAGGGGCTGAGATGAACGACTTTGAAGGCTTGCCTCGGAGATCAAAAGGAGCGGCTAATACTCCGTTACAGGTTGCACTCAGGCAGTTTAGTGGCCAGCCCTCGTGATGTTGCCACCAGCCCATACAAAAGCATGCCCCCCGCCCACCAGGACTCTGATGTTGCAAATGATCAGGCGATGACTGCAAGGTTGATTGCAGGCTTTTCCGTGATATTTTTTTTGTTGTTGGTTGAATCCCATTGGGGAGAAATATGAGACGCTGGTCAGGAGTCTGTTGATGCAAGGCTATCACACATAGATTTATGGTGGATCTCTCTGCATGTTACCATTGGGGCTGCTTTTATGTTGAGTGCAGGGTGATGTCAGGTATCATGGTGTTCCAAAGAGACGGGGGTGAAAAGGACTTTAAACGCTCTCTAATTAGTTTCAGTTAGAGGCTCTAGAGTGAATATGTGGGGAAATGTTTTAATTTAGCCAAGGCTGATTTGTGTGGGCTTTTGGTTAGCTTTGATTTGATTGCTTTAGGCTAATGTTCTTGCCAAGTAATCAAAAGTTAAAGTCTTACTTAACAGTTCGTTTTTTTTTTATTATTTTACATATATTATAACAGATTATAACAAACGCCTACCAAATTGTTGCTTGCTTGTTGCTTTTCTCTGTTCATTTCCAAGGTGGGCCGGCATGTGTTCCAAGCTTGATGTTCCTGGGAGATAATAGCATTTGAACAGTACCTGGGTTGTACAGAGATGAAACGTGTGAGAGAGATGCGAGGCCTCGATGGGTTTCTGCTGCTCTCCCACGGTCTTTGGGAAATGGCCTCTGCACCACGCTTTACAACGAGGAGCCGTGGATGTGGACACGCAGGGGAAAAGGCCTTTTTATTTACAATCAGATGTTCCTAACGTCCCCTAGACACATGCAAAGACAGAGACCGCAACATGCCTCATGCTTGCCACCCCGCTAAGAGGGCTTTGTCAGGACCGCCTTAATTTGTCGCCAGCGTGAGCAATGCAAGGTTGTTCACCCCCCCCCCCTTCCCAAGAAAAAGAGGGGGGATGGACGGAGAGAGCCAAAGCAATTAAAAACCCCTCCGACCTTTATGAGAGGGCCGGCCTGGGGGTTAAAGGAGGGCTGTCACAGACACAAAGATCAGCGGCTCATTTCTAATAACGTTGATTTAAGGGGCGGGAGGGAGGAAGGGAGGGAGGGAGGGAACGCCACGGCCTTACCCGATGGGACACAGGTCCCGGGAGGAGGAGGAGAGGGGAAGAGAGTGAGCGGGAGGAGGACAAGAGAAGACGTTACAGTAAATTGGTTTTATACGGAGACAGTCTGACCTCTCAGTCAGACCCTTCAAAGTTCCAAAATCTAAGCGACCCCTCTTGACTTTTTGAAAGAAACCTGAATCCATTGTCTTTGGCACGAAGCCCTTCCAATCGGTAGCCATTTTGTTGGCTTCTTCGTCATGAAGCTGTCAGGGGTTGGGTTGTGGGAATGACCAGCATGTTAATGGCCATGCCCATCGTGAGCCTCACCTCTACTGTGGGGGTCAGCGCTAGCTAAAAGGCATCGCACAGAGTTAGAGAGCGTTTGACGCCGTTGTAATGTGGTCAATTTAATACCCTGTTAAAGCCACTATATCATGGCGCCGTCCTGATGGCTTGGCTCAACCAAATCCCAGTAGCTGTGTGCTGATAAGTGTAGAAGGATGTAGCTTAGCCTTATCAGCCCTTGGCTCCAATGACACAGTAATCCAGACAACGCAAAAGGCTGTCGTTGCACTACAAAACAGCAACACACACATAAACTCACACTCTCTTTCCCTCTCTCTCTCTCACACACACACACACACACACACACACACACACACACACGCACACGCACACACACTTATTTAATTTGCCCAATAATGGCCCAGTGGTGGAGTCGAAGCTTCTACTGCTACTCCAGGCAGTTTGTACTTGGCGATAGTCTAATTCCTGGAGGCTAACAATTACCCGCAACAAAACAGCTTCTATCGCCCATTCATCCCCAAAAAGAGAGAGCTTTTGGTTTGCCAGTGCGAAAGACCCGTGCTACAGTGCGATAGAGTTAACGAGACGTGGCGTTGGCCAATCGCTGTGGGCTAGCCGCTAGCTTAGTTGGGGCACAGCAGGAAGTAGCTAAATGCCTTGTGGTCCATGTTGCAACAAAGCTTCTGGTGCCTCCAGAGGCAGGCCTTGTTGATAACCTGGCGGAGCACGCAGGGCTAAGGCTAATTTCGACTGGTGGTAAGCCCGGGCTCAGGCAGAACACAGGGCCTTTGTGCGCTAATGGGGGAGAGCCGTGGCTCCGTGGGAGTAAACGGAGGTGACTCGGCGGGCTTGGCACCGAGTCGATCTGCTTACCTTGTTATTGTCCTCCGAATCCTCTGACTGTCAGACAGGCCAGCCGCCCCTGGGGGAGAGCAAATGGCCGTGTGGCGATGTGAGAGAAATGCTAAATGTAAAGAATGAAAGAAAGAAAGAAAGACAGTTTGGAGAGAAAAGCAGACCTTCCTATTTGTTGTGGACTTCTTTTTTTTTCTTTCCCCCACCACCCCTTGCGGGTAAAGTTAGCATATCAAAGGCTGTCTGAGACTGACTTTTCTGGGATATTGCTAGTTTTATGTGTGTATATAAATAATTATAAATGTCCATTACATTGTATTTTGGGTCTGTTTGTTCATCATAATTGAAGCAGGCGTTATAGAGTGGGAAACGGCTCCAACCATATACAAGAGTCTCTCATATGCCAAGGGCTGAGGAAGTTGGTCATTGCCATTAAGCACGGCAATCAGGCCTGCCGCCAGTTAAGCGTGATAAAGCAGCTCCGGTCGGAATTCCCATTTAACTCTCCTAATTGCAGAAGAACCGCAAAATACTGTGTGCTGCCTGCGTGCAAAATCCCTCACGTATCGTTAGAGCCCCGGACATGAACGGGATGCTCTTCTGAGTCGTTTGAAGTGCCGTGCTTCAGGCGAACGCCTCCGAGGTCCCACGTCGGCTCCGGCCGGCCTCGCCCGGCCCTCGTCCCGACGCGGCGCTCCCAACCGTTTACGGTCTCGCTGAAGGTCGAGACGTCGAGCCGCCTTACTGGTCCCCAGCTATGATACGCACAATGCATTACCACTGAACGATATGCGTTTTTTTTGGGCCTTTTATGTGATAATTGGGCAATTATTGAATATAATAAATTGTGAAGAGAATTGGTTGTGCGGGGGGGGGGGGCAGTCGGTACAGTGAGTAGAAAACCCCTTAATTCCCTGGAAATATTGAAACGCCTCAATGTTGTGACAGCCGTCCCTCCTGCCATAGAGAGGCCTAACCTCGTGGCGTGTGCTTTGAAGTGGGTGACGTTTGGGATGGAAGGGGCTGCGGCGGTGCCGAGTGGTCTCTGGTGAACCGAGTCGCGGCACTTTCGTTGTGGAGCCCGGGACCTGGATCGCGTCATCCCCCAGGGCAGGCCGCCATACAGCTGAACTAGATCTATGGAGCAGCCCGTCTCAATAATGGATTTAAGAAGGGCCTGGTGCGATTCGCCCGCGTTGTGGGCGTCGGCCGTGGGGCCGGCACTTTCCGAGTATTTCTCGGCTGTCGGTGACATCACTTCCCGGAGATCAATGACAGGGATAGCGGGACGATGTCACTTTCACTGTGCCCTTGGAGGGCCGCGGGCTCCGCCACCTCCCTCCATTTTCCGGGCCTTCGGAACGTCCCACCAACTCGTCAGTTCTGACTTTAGATCGTGTGATTCCAAAGGAATGTGCCCCCCCCCCCCCACCTCACCCCCTACAATCCCCACTCCTTTCCTTTTCAAAGAGGGTCAGGTGACTATTCTTTGTGTTCCACTTTCAATAGCTCGGCCCTATTTTTTTTCTATCTGTCACGCACACATTCTCTCTCTCTCTGTGATACACATACACACCCACTCCTTTTTCTCTTTCTGTTTGTGGCTGTCTGTGGTAGAAAGGCATCACGTGCTGGAGCAGACAATGGAGGGGCACTTTGGGGAGGTTAGCCGGGGAGGTTAGCTGGCCTTTTCGTGTTGTTAGCCAGGCAGAGAGGAGGGGGTGTTAGGCTGTGAATGGGAGCGTTGAGTCAGAGGTAATTTTGGGCCCCGGCGTAGGGCATTAGATGGGCCGGCCTTTCTGCTGACGGAGCCCGACGACCCCCGACCCCCCCCGACCCCCCCCGACCCCCCCCGACCGCCCCGCCCCCCTGCTGCATCGGCATTTCTGTCGGACCAAAAGCCTTTCTCTCCGGCTCCAATGACGACATGTCTGCTGGGGCGTGGCCGACCAGATCTCCCTGAGCTGCCGTCCTCCTACCTCAGGGAGCTCATGGATCAGGATGTGGAGGAGCTGTTCAGGGAAGCAGAGTCATGCAGTCGCCAGAGACTCTGTGTGTGTGTGTGTGTGTGTGTGTGTGTGTGTGTGTGTGTGTGTGTGTGTGTGTGTGTGAGTGTGTGTGTCTGTGCATGTGTGTTTGTGTGTGTGTGTACGTTTGTTTGTGTGTGTGTGTGTGTGTGTGTGTGTGTGTATGCGCGCGTTTGTGTGTGTGTGTGGGTGTGTGTGTGCGCGCGCGTTTGTATGTGTGTGTGCGCGTTTGTGTGTGTGTGTGTGCGCGTGACAAATGAATAGAGCTGCGATGGACGTCCCCATTCATTACGGTGGGGGAATGCTGCTGCCTGCTGGGAGTGTTCTTGCCGTTCGCCTCAGTGGCTGACGGCTGAAGGGGGCTCCCTGAGGTGACGCCGTGGGCCAAGCCCCCACGCCCCCCTCCATCCCCGGCAGCACTAAAGAGCCCGAGCCCTGCTCAGCACCGGGGCAGCATGGGCCCGCTGAGGCCCGCCACAGTGCGCCACGCCTACGCTACTCCACACACAATCCCAGGGCACACACCAGCACTGCTCTGTGGGCATGCGACTCTATCCCATTCTTAAACTTGAGAGTGCTGTCGCATATACACACATCGATGACACGCACACACACATGGACACACGCACATTGTGATTAACCTTTCCCGGGAAAAGCAGTTGCCTTACCGTCTGAACCCCAAGGCCACAGAGCCAAACGCTTCCACCGCCCAACGGGATGTTAACGACGTCCAAGCCCGCCTTACGGCGTTCTTACCCTCGCCACCCCCGCTTAACCTCCCACCAGCCTTCATGGGTCCGCCCCCTGTCAGCCACAGCCCCTCCCACTCCCCCCACCCGGCCCCCCCCCCCCCCCCTTACACGTTAGGCCGTAACCGACCAATCGGACCGAGTCAGCGCCGCTCGTTAGCGAAGCCTCGCCGAGGCCCTCCCTGTCAATCGGCGTCTGCCGCGGAGATGTGAGGCGCTGTTGTCTGCGCTCTGTATTCTCCCATTGTCTCGGCGGCCGGGCACCAGGGGCCCTGGCTGGGTGATTGCCTGAAGGCTTTGAATTTACAGGAGGCTGTCTTGAAGGCAACACCTTGAGCCGGCGAAGGTCAGCTGGTTCTCTGAAGTCGGCTTTGCCCCCCGGTTTAAAAAAACACAAAGCAAGGAGGCGGCCGCTGGGGGGGGGTTGGGGGGCGGGGGGGGGCAAAATAATTGGATGCGGTTGCATGAACCGAAAGTGCAGGTGCGTGTGTACAGTCGATACTTGGCGCCTTACTGCACGTGCAGCGTCGGCCCGATCCGATAGATTCTCCCCTTCCGCGCGGCGTGGATCTTCATTACAGTGGTCGTGCTCGTCTCTCCCTACCATGCCTCCGCCGGCCCTCCCGTCGATATTCAGATGAACGACCTGCTCCCCGGGTGAGAGCCGAGCGCCACGCCGCGTCTAACGGGATGCAACGTGCCCGCGAGACCAACGCTCCCGTCTCCTCGTACCGGGGGGAAACAGCTGGCGGGTTGTTGATCGGGCGTTGAGAGGAACGTCGTGTTGTGTATATGTTTTTTTTTTTTTTGCCCCCCCCGACGTCGCGTTGCGTGTGCACCGCCGCTCTCCGCCCCCAGCGTCGGCCCCGGGTGGGGCGGTGCGTCGGACTCTGCGAAACAAAACGAGGAGAATGAAAAAGGCAGACGCTCGTGAAAACCTTTCTCTGAGCCCATTCTTCCGTTGTCACAATAGGTTTCCATCAGGAGGGAAAATTGTTCCCCCGTTCCCCCTGTGCTGCTTTTAGTCCTTGCGCCTGACAATTACACCCAATGAAAAGGGAGCAGGTAAGTTTGGGTGGGGGGGGGGAGTAAGAGCGGGGCGCAAACTCACCTTAAAAAGTAGACTCCCTGCTGCTCCAATCGCTAGACAACGGTAATTCCCTTTGAAAGAGACTTTTCGCTGGCGTACGTGGTTGCGGGCACGCGTGAGCGTATTCAAAGCGTGTCTCGCCAGCCTACTTGGCGCCGCTGTTTTTTTTTCGCCCACTTCACACGCCCCTCGCTCAGCACTCGGCAAATTGGGCCCGGGGGTTAAACCTTTTGAGTTCCTGGTGAGATGGAGACCCCGACAGCTCCCACGGACCCCAGAGGGGGCTCCCATCAAGGGGGGCTCTGAAGTCCCTGCTCTGTCCTCCAGGTAGCGGGGAAGGACATGAAATGCCCTCCATCAAGGCTTTTGTTCAGTCGTTTCGCATTGGAGTTTAATCATTCAAATCGTCAGCGGGGTGGGAAAAGGGGGAAAAAAGGGAAAAGCCCGTATATCTGTCCGTCTGATCCGGGACCGCTGGGAGCAGCCTCCTCATCCCCCTGTGTCTGTGTATTGCTTTGTGTTGTAGCACCATAAACATTAGATAGCCCTAGGATGTCAGAAGGATGTATCCACGAAGGGGAGGAGAAGTCCTGAGGGATGTGTGTGTGTGTGTGTGTGTGTGCGTGAGTGTGCGAGTGTGTGTGTGTGTGTGTGTGTGTGTGTGTGTGTGTGTGTGTGTGTGTGCGTGCGTGCTTAAGATGGTGTGGCTTTGTGTGCAGGCTTGTCTGTGTGTGTTTGTGTGTGCGTGTGGCGTTGCTGTTGGCGGCGCCCTGCCACTCACCTGTAACACAAACCAGTGTAGTACCACAGCCTCCGTGCCACTCAGCAAGTGTGTGCGGTAGACCCTGTGAGCCACCTGCGCGCCTGCAGTGTGTGTGTGTGTTTGTCGGAGGGGGAGCATCACTGTGGTGTGTGTGTGTGTGTGTGTGTGTGTGTGTGTGTGTGTGTGTGTTTGTGTGTGTGTGTATGTGCGCGCGTGTGCGCACGCTGATGAAATAAACATCACAGATGTCTGGCTCCAGGGGAGGCGGGGATCGCTAGCCATCCACGGAGAGAATTTGTGTTTGTCATCGGGGACAAAGCAAGCGTGCTGCAGCTTACGGAGGGGAAGAAATTGGATTCCATCTGAGTAATGCTCTTCATGCTCCTGTTTGCCTAGATACTACAGTGCATTTAGCTGCCGAGGCTTAATTGGCCTGTCGGTTTTTTTCTTATTCTCAAATGCAATGTTTTGGTATTTGAGGTTTCTTTGTTAGTGATTCGGCAAAGCGCCCTGAGGTTGAGCACATCTCCCTTGTGTTTCTTTTCCCCTCGTATTTTTTTTTATTTATTTTCCTCTTCTGTTCTCTCTTCTCTCTACCTGTGTGGAGGAATACCTTTGGGGGGCAGTTTGAAGGGAATAATAGATGTCTGCGAGGGGGAGGCAGAAGCCCCCGTCTCTCTGTGCTGCCCATCCCCCCCTCTGCCCCACTCACCCCACCCGCCTTAACGTCCTCTCTTCACCCTCCCTCCCACAGTGCGTTTCCTGGACTGCGGCCGGAGAGGTCCCGTGCACCTGGAGAGCAGCGAGCCGTCTGACTTCCGGATAGAGGCCGACGGCGTGGTCTACGCCGCCCGCAGCCTGCGCCTCCCGGCCCGGCCGCCCCTGGTGGTGGCGGCCAGCGACGCCGCCACCCAGCAGCGATGGGAGACCCGAGTGAGGCTGACGCCCCCCGCAAGCGGCACACAGCAGGTGCGTCCCCCCCTTTTTTTTTTTTCACCCTTACCCCCCCCCCACCCCCCCCCCCCCCCTCCGGTCCCCTTTCGACAACCCCTCTAATTACTGTCTGTCAACAGGCAGAGTCACCGAGCACTCCGTTCGGCGCACCCCTATCAAATATCTTATGCTTATTAGCGGCGCGGCACATTCACAGATGACTTGCTCCCTAAATTGTAGCAGGTGTTCCAGGAGGCTGGATGGATGCTTGCTAATTAAAACTTAATGTGTCAATTCACGGCGTGCACAAACATATACTCAGCGCGGTCAGTGGGTATTGGGGGGGTATGGGGGGGCACAGATGCCGAATGGCTCCCCATAAAGCCGTTTCCAATCAGGCTGCCCGTGGCGCTCTCCCGTCGTCACCCTCTCCGTCGGACGGGTAATGCCCCCCCCCCCAGTGGTACTTGGGAGGGGTAGAAGCATCTGTTCGCCGCCATCGACGCACCTCTTGAGGAAATTGGATGGACATGCTACACAGTCATCGGACGTGGTTAAGGGGACTGCGCGCCTATCCTTTCCCGCCGTGATTGGTCGTTGAAGAGGAAGGGGAGTGTTAATTGGTCGTTGAGCTCGATGCGACTTCCTGCGGCTATTGAACCAGGAAGTGAGAAGTATTTACCACTGTGGTCTGTTTTTTTATTGGTCTGTTTTTTACGGCACAGACAGACGGTGGATAATGCCTTGTTTAGTTTCGGCTGTAATGTCTTTACGCATCCTATCTTGATGCTAATCGTCTAGCCTGTTATTAACTAATTAACTTGGGCCCTATTAATCTCTCTCTCACCTTCTATCTCGCTGTCTCTCTCTCTCTCTCTCTCTCTCTCTCTCTCTCTCTCTCCCTCTCTCTCTCTCTCTCTCTCTCTCTCTCTTTCTCTCCCTCTCTCTCTCTCCCTCCCCCCCTCTCTTTCATCTTTGTCTCCCTTCAGAGGGGACCTTCGTTTGCACCGCTGTGCACAGTAATCAGCGCTCTGTGATCTAAGATGGCACCCCGCTCTCACGTGATAATGATCGTCTCTTACAACAGCGATGTTGTTGTTTTTTGTGTTTGTTTTTTTTTCACTTCCAAAGGGCCCGGGACTTTGCCTTTCATCACAAGTTACATATTTTTCCAATAAACTGCACAAGGGGCTGTTTCCATCGCCCTTCTCACTACCTCCATGCCCACGCACATCCCTCAGCGTGCCCACTCCAAAGTTATGTTCTGACGCTACTTGCAATTCCATTCACCACCACAATCACTGCACGCCTTTATCCGTCTCCCAACGCCGTTTGCCGTAATCACTGTGCTCTTATAAAGTCAGTGTTGACATTCTGGGTCGCAGCCGCGAAAGGTGTTGGCCCTGGTTTTAATCACAGTGTAGTTTATCACGCAGACGGGCGTGACCTCCGCCAGTGCGGGCAAACCTCCTTTTGGGACGGTGTGTCAGATCTTGGCTGCGTGACAGTGCCCATAACTCTTGGGAGGGGGGGGTTACGCTCTGGAGCGAACGCACTCATGCAAGCGCACGCCGCGAAAAGTAATCGCGTTCACACGTTCTCAAGTCTGGCTGACGCCCCTCTTTTCGAGCGCAGACAGCACTCGCAGAAAGGCACAGGCGTAACCCCCCCCCCCCCCCAACCTCCAACACACACACACACCCACACACACCCACACACACACACACACACACACACACACATAAAACCCACTTCTGCAGCGGCATCCCATTACTCCGACCCTGGCACGCACTTCCTCTCACTCTCTCGCCCTCTCTCTTCAAGTCTTTTTTTTCACTCAACCACTCAGGCCATCAGTCTCTCTCCAGCGTCCTCTGCCGTTCTCCCTGGGGGGGAGGGGGGGGGGGAGTCACCTGCTCCACAGAACGGATGGCGTGTTGTAGGGTCTCGATGGGCGACCAGACCTCCGGCGTGGTGCCCGGGGGGGGGTGCGTGCGTGAGGGGGTGAGCGGGCGCGCCACGACATTCATCATTCCAAGCACACCGGTCGCAAATAATTACGGCTCGCACTCGTGTCCATT
Organism: Galaxias rostratus; assembly: GCA_036024795.1. Taxonomy (NCBI): domain Eukaryota; kingdom Metazoa; phylum Chordata; class Actinopteri; order Galaxiiformes; family Galaxiidae; genus Galaxias; species Galaxias rostratus. The sequence continues at coordinate 9,821 of JAVQJS010150441.1, read as the reverse complement.
GTAACCGGGTAATAGCTATTTCTGTAGCATGTGTGAACGCCCCCCCCCCTAACTGTCCACGTGCCTCGCTGCATTTCAAATGGGGGGGAAGCAGCATAATCGCATTTCAGACATGATTAGTGGGCGACGCGGTGACGGGGGTGGGAGGAGGTTTGTTGCGAGGGTGCGAAACGGTAATCAATTTCTCCTGTTCGCCAGCGCAACTTTGGGCCAGTCCGACCACTCGGAGACCGCGGAGCCGATCGGAAAGGAGGAGGCTGCGCCATTTAAAAAGCCGCTTTGGAGGGCTAGGTGGAGAGGGGGGGGGGAGGGAGGATGAAGCAGCAGCATCATCTTCCTCACTAAACAGCCTGTCATTACTCTCATTACCGGCGATCTTTCAAGCTCCAAAAAATCAGCCCATATGGCGTCCTAACGAGTACGGGACCGTCTTGGGCTGCCGAATCGTACTTAACGTACTTGCCACTCGGAGTGGGGGGTGGGGGGCTATGTAACACTGCCAATTAAGAGGACAGAAAAATGTGTGTCGACCTGGTTTATTTGTGTATGTGAGGAGCCGCTATTGTAGCGCCCGCTTACGTTGTGTCTCTGTTCTCTTCCCCCTCCCCTCCCCTCCCCGCCTCCTTCCCGCCGCAGACCCAGGAAGCGGCGGCCATTCCGGCAGTGTCCCAGGGCGTCCGGGAGATTGTGTTCCCGTCGCGCCACACCGACAGCCAGCTCAAACGCATGAAGAGAGACTGGGTCATCCCCCCAATCAACGTTCCCGAGAACTCGCGTGGCCCCTTCCCGCTGGAGCTCGTCAGGGTGAGCTATCGCCCTCGCGCCCTCGCACACGCCAACACCTCGGTGTGAAAACACCTAAAGTGCATGCTCACGCACACACACACACGCCATTCACAACTTCAAAGGGGGAGGTTGCTGCGGGCGACAAGCAGCTCTACGCGGCCCCCTCCACTCACTGGTGTGGACCTAAAGACGCCGTCTACAAACCCCCTCTCCTCACGGCCGTGTTTAGATGACGTCGGTTGAAGGTTAAAAAGCTTTTTTTTCATCTGTTTGTCTTCTGTATGGCCGGTCCGTTCCATCTCAACATTGTGTTGGTTAGAGGCCCAGAGAAAACCCAGAGAGCTCTCCAGCAGGTCCTCAGCCCCGCTTTCCTAGTATGGTATTATCCCTTTATCTCTGGGCTCAAGGACACCCTCAGCCCCGTCCATTGTGTCTAGTCTGCGGCCACGCTGGCCAGGAGGGGCGAGTGGCAACACTTCTCCCCTCAGCCAAAGGTCCCTTTCTCAGGCATAAGCCGACTGCCTGACTGAGCGCTAAATCCTGTCGGTGCCATCTGTATGCACTTAGTTATGTACTGTAGTTAATCCAGCCGTATTAGAGTTTGATGCGTGACATCCGGGTGAGGTAACGTAGTCTCCTGACTTATCGGGCCTGACCCGTGCGGTGATCCGTATTGAGACATTTCGAATAGATGGAAACTAATAACTAGCTAACACTGCAACCTGTTAACCTTACTTATATCCGACTCAACACACAAAACCGTTTTCTTCAAGGTTAGGTGAGTGTTTTTTCCCCCCCTCAGCAATGATAACGCCCCGGTTTTTTTCCTCCTCCAGATCCGGTCGGACCATGACAAGAACCGCTCCCTGAGGTACAGCGTGACGGGCCCCGGAGCCGACCAGCCGCCCACCAGCATCTTCATCATCAGCCCCATCTCCGGGGAGCTGTCGGTCAACAAGCCCTTGGACCGCGAACACATCTCCAACTTCCATGTGAGTGGTCCCCTAGGCGGGGGTGCCCTGGCCATACCTGATAGTCTCCTAGGTAGGGGGTTGTGCCCATGTCTGGTGATCTACTTGGTGGGTGTGGGGGGGGGGGGGTTGGGTTCTGCCCATACCCGATAGTATCCTAGGTGTGGGGGCCCAGCCCGTATCTGGTGGTTTCCTAGGTGGGGAGGGCTCGGCCCATCATATCTAGTGATCTACCAGGTGGTGGTGGTGGTGGTTGGGGTGGGGGTGGGGGGGCTCTGCCCATACCTGATAGTCTTAGGTGGAGGGGTTTGGCCTATATCTTGTTTCCTACATGGAGGGGTTTGGACCACATCTGGGACCGATACATTTAAGCGAGGACGTACCATAACACACAGACACATTCTAAGGCCGAAGACCCGCACGGCTACAGAATCTCTGGAACGGAACCGGACCGGTCCCGAGGGCGGATCCGTGGACGTGTTAAACACCTCGACGCGTCGGCCACATTCCTCAGATCGAACACCACTCTGCTTTCTCGCTCAGCCCCCTCACACGGCAGGCGTCCTTTCAAACGCTATGCCTTTCCGTACATTCCGACAGATTGGCATGCGCTCAAGTGACCCCCGCAGAGTGCTGGGCGAGGTGGGGGCCCGGCGCGCAGAGAATTCTGACTTATCCGTCTGAGAATTTGAAAAGACTCACCCTGAGCCTTTTTTTTTTCTTTTTTTTTCGCTTCCTTTTCTTTTCGTTGTGCTTAACGCTCGGGATAACCTTCAGCTGCCGCCACGGCTCGCCCTGGCACGCGCCGGCGCAGGGCGGCGTGTCTTCACCGCGACGCGCTAACGTGCGACCCCGTTCAGTCGCCGTGCCTCGAGTCGGTGGCCGTCCAGGCGGATGGGGGGGGGGAGGTCGTCGGGTGACGTAACCTTTTGAGCGGGACTGGTGAAATAATGTAACCTGCCGTTTGCTTGGGAAACCTTGGCCTCACGCCACTGTTAAGTGCTGAAAGGCCGCGCTCGCCGGCGTGTGCTCCGGCGCAAAGGCTCTTTACCGACGGGAGAGAGAGAGAGCGAGTACATGCCCTTTATGTCGAGTTGCCTTGACTTATCTCTTTAGCACGCCGGAAATAAGTCGGTATATTTCTTCTCCAGTAAAATCTTTCTATACTTGTTGGAGTCTTTTTTTTAAGTACACGGGGCACGTTTTCAGATATGTTATGTTATAGAAAATGTATTTAAAGGTAAAATATATGTTTCTTATGACATTAAGAGTAATGGAATTAAAATATCTGTAATATTTCCATTGTGGGTAAAATGCTGTAGAAAGGGCTTTATGAAAACCTAGAGTAACAAACACATCACGCCTACGGTTGGGTCTTTGCACTGGCGTCCAATGATTACTATTAAAAATGACAATTATAACGAGTGTGGAACACAGCAGTCTCACCTTGTCCCCTCACCCCCTCCGCCAGCTGAGAGCGCACGCCGTTGACCTGAACGGCAACCAGGTGGAGAACCCCATCGACATCGTGATCAACGTCATCGACATGAACGACAACAGGCCCGAGTTCAACCACCAGATCTGGAACGGCACCGTGCCCGAAGGCTCCAAGCCAGGTAGGAACCCCCCCCCCCCATTCAGCCCCTCGAAGGCTTGGCGAAAGCCTACATCGCCCCCCGCCCACCCTCCCTGGGCCGCTGTCTCCGGTAGACCGTCAAGCCCGCACCGGGATTCCGTCGGGAACGGGCGGCGTTTAGCCGGCGGCCACGGTCAACAGAGAGGTCCTGCCCCGCGAGCCGGGTCGAAGTCACGCGTCCCCGTCTCACCCCTCTCTCCCTCGTCTCCTCCCCACCCCCTCAGGGACGTTTGTCATGACGGTGACGTCTGTCGACAAAGACGACCCCAAAACACAAAACGGGATGCTGCGCTACAAGATCCTCTCCCAGAATCCCGAGAGCCCGACCTCCAACATGTTCACCATCAACAACAAGACAGGAGGCATCATTACCGTGGCAGCTGGCCTGGACCGTGAGGTAGGGGCCCACTCGCACAGCTCCGATTCCCTGTGGATACGCGTGCTTTTGGTGTGCGGATGAGTTTGCATTTTTTTGGTGCGTGTCCATTTATGACTTCCAAACACGTCTGAAGCCGTTTGTAAATCTTGTGTTTACATGCGTGCGAGAGGGTCTCTTTTTGTGTGTGTGTGTGTGGGGGGGGGGAGGGGGGGCTCGTCTGTTTGTACACGCGGCTCTTAACGAAGTCACACTGCAGGAGCGTTGCAGTCGCAGTCTCATTAGCCCGGCTGTCTGTCCTTTGAATGCATGGCTGTTTTTCCTCTGCTTCCGCTGAGCGCCGCGTCTCCCCTCTGACAGGAAGATATCCTCGCCTCGGCATCCTTAAACGAGCCGTGGCAAGATGTGAACGCGGAACCCGTTTGGGTTGTTTTTGCTCGTATCCGAGCGGGCCTCTGAACTGATGAGGCAAATTAAGCGCCACTTATTACCGTGGTTAAACGAGACACAAGGAAGGGCAGTGTTTGCCCCAAACATGGAGGCGGCACGCGCTTTTAAGCCGACGAACGCTTCCCTTTTCTTACACCCCCCCCCCCTCTCTCTCCCTCACACACTAAAAGGGTCACAGTCACTCATTTTAAACGGATTGTGAAATGAAAATGGAGATAAATAAAATCAAAATAAATATATAAATCCCGCGGCTGGTCGGGGCAATTCTCCCGTGAACGGTCTCACTTGGTGGCCACTCAATCACCTGCCCCCCGGGGCCAGCCGGCCCGTGAGCCCGTTGCCACTGTGAAAGTAATTTAGCCCGCTTCTCATTACCTAGCAACTGGGCCGTCACCTGAGTGGCTTTTAATGTGAAAGGAGTCATTTGTTACCGGGCGGATGCACCGCCACGGCTCAGGATGGCCCTCGCCACGGAAAAGGGGCTTCTTTCTCGTTCCGTATTCCATAGGGAACAGAAGGAAAAGGATTATTGCAAGGGAGCCGACACTGGTTATAATAATTAGGGGAACGGAGCGGGTTTGAGTTAATGGCTGTTCGCTCACTCACTGGGATGTGGAAATAATAAGAAGCCGTTATGATACGGGGTTACTATAAGAGAGAGGCGCCGTGTTTTAGAGGGTTTTGCAGTGTTGAACTGTGTCTTTGAGTGTGTTGCTGTGTTGCACTGTGTTTTAGAGGGTGTTGCTGTGTTTTACTGAGTCTTAGAGAGTGTTGCTATGTTGCACGGTGTTTTAGAGGGAGTTGCTGTGTTTTACTGTGTCTTACAGGGTGTTGCTGTGTTGTCCTGTGTTTTAGAGGGTGTTGCTGTGTTGTACTGTGTTTTAGAGGGTGTTGCTGTGTTGTACTTTGTTTTAGGAGGTGTTGCTGTGTTGTACTGTGTCTTAGAGGGTGGTACTGTGTTGTACTGTGTTTTAGAGTGTGTTGCTGTGTCTTACTGTCTGTTAGAGTGTGTTGCTGTGTCTTACTGTGTTTTATGACGACACCCCCTGAGAATCAGTGGGGGGGCTTTAATCTCCTTTAATCTCTCCTCTTGTGTTGCAGAAAGTGCCCCAGTACACACTTATCATCCAGGCCACTGACATGGAGGGCAACAACATGTACGGCCTCTCCAACACGGCCACCGCCGTCATCAAAGTGACCGACGTCAACGACAACCCGCCCGAGTTCACCGCCGAGACGGTGAGCGCACGCGGCCCCCCCGCGGCCCGACACCCCACACACACACACTCAGCCCCCACACCCCCTCACAGCCCGCGCTAAAGCACCACAAAGACCTTCCCCTCCTCCCGGCACACCGGCTGTATGTGCTCAGCCCACACAGGCACCCGCCCCACCCCGCCTGTCAGATGGCACAGCGATTATTTGCCGTCCCGCCGTGCCCCCATATCCGCCTGCCGTCCAAATGTTGACACGCGCCAAAAAGGAACGCTATCAAGGTGCACGAGGCCGCCGAGCGTGTCCCCATGATTCACTCAGGCGCGCCTCGCCTTCTTGGGCCGCTGCGGCACATCAGCAGGGCCCAGAGATGGCCGGCGATAGACATGATGGACGTTTATTTACCCCGGGACAGGTCCTTGTAGACTTCCCATCCTGGAGAAGAGCTTTTGTTTTTTCTGCTGCCGCAGCAGGGTCCCTTACCTCTCTGTATCTCTCTCTCTCTCTCTCTCTCTCTCTCTCTCTCTCTCTCTCTCCCGGTGCTGTGTTTGCTCATGTTTCATGCATGCAGTTCTTCGGCGAGGTGCCGGAGAACCGGGTGAACGTGATCGTGGCCAACCTGACGGTGACGGACAAGGACCAGCCCCACACCAGCGCCTGGAACGCCGTGTACCGGATCACCGGGGGCGACCCCACGGGCAGGTTCTCCGTGCCTACGGATCCCGACTCTAACGAGGGCCTGGTCACCGTCGTCAAGGTGAGGCTCCTGCCGCCAGCCCCACCCCCTCTCCCCTCCCCCAGAGACACTTACCCAGAATGCTGTTTGCCCCGGCCCTGGGGATGAATAGTTTTACGCTTCTGTCAGCGAGATAAGCTGCAGCTTGCGCAGAGGGACCTGTTTGTGTACCTGTTTGTGTAAACATGTTTTCTGCTTTGGTAAGTTTCAGTAATCGTACAATGCCTAATGTCAACAGAGAAACTGTTTACCTTTAATGATCATTATGTTTTGCCGTTTGTTCCGATATAAACAATTGCATATACATTCAATTTGTTGTTGTTTTTTTCGTGGGAACTAATCAATCCCAAACACCTTGCTGTTGATGGTAATGGCATTCATTTGTTCTTTCTTGCTGCCTCCTCCTCCGCCCGGCACAGTCCGTGGACTACGAGATCAACCGGTCCTACGTGTTGACGGTGGTTGCCGTCAACGAGGTCCCCCTGGCCCGGGGCATCCACTCCCCCCGCCAGTCCACTGCCACCGTGTCCATCCAGGTCATCGACGTCAACGAGAGCCCTTATTTCGAGCCCAACCCCAAGCTGATCAAGCTGGAGGAAGGCATAGCGTCGGAGTCCATCCTGACCACCTTCACGCCCCAGGACCCCGACCGCTTAATGCAGCAGACCATCAAGTCCTTAAAAAAAAACCAACCCCCCCCCCCCCCCCCCAGATAAAGAAACGTCTCCGATACTCGTGTGTTCAAATCGACCGTGAAATGATTGATCTCGCCTGTCGTTTCAATGCCTCCTGGTCGTTTTGCCTCCTGCGTGCTTCTTCACAGGTACTCCAAGCTGTCCGACCCGGCGGGCTGGCTGAGGATCGAGCCCAACACGGGCCGCGTCACCACCATCGCCGTCCTCGACCGGGAGTCGCCCTACGTCAGGAACAACATGTACAACGTGACTTTCCTGGCGTCTGACAGCCGTACGTCGCCATGACATCCACGACATGCCCCCCCCCATTGCATTCCACCACGCCCCTTGTGTGTGTAAAGGCACGCACGCCGACAGTTGACGTATGTTAGAGCCAACTCGTTCGATCATTACAGCTGACACAGAAACCTGGTTATTTTCATTTTTGTATCAAGCCCAAATGCTACTACTCTTTTCAGACCGCCGTACCAGGTACAGCTACTGGCACCCCTTATGGGAGGGCAACGTTGCCCTTGGTGACCATTCAAACTGCCCCCCCCCCTCCGAGGACAGAACAGTGCCACGCACCGATAAACCCATTCTGGGTGTCCAACTCTCTCTCTATTGGCTAGCACAAAAGCCAGCCACGTTCGCTCTCAGCGGGGGAAATTGCGACAGGCCCTCGGGTGGGCTGCCATGTCGGGGGGGGGGGGGGGGTTAATGCAGCCGCTCCCAGAACCAGCTGGAGCAGGGCGGGCGGCGGGGTGGGGGCACTCACCTCTCCCTGTCCCCACGCCTGCGGGGTTCGGCAATGCCTCCGGTTCGCCGTGTTCCGCCGAGCCCGGCCCAGGCCAGCGGGGCTTCAAACGGCACCGGTGAACGGGGGGGGGGGGATTTCACAAGCTTTAATAGGTCAGCGTAGGATGACTAGCTCCCCTTGAGCGTGCGGTGCATGGCAACAAAGCCTCTCAGTGCCGGTGAACACAGAGAGGGTTAGCCGGCGGGAGCGACGTGCGCGCGCTCCCACTCTCTCTATCCCTCTGTCTCTCTCCCCCTCCGGGCTTCGGGATTGGACCTCCGTCTGTAAGCGCGCACACAGCAGAACCGTAAACTTTCGGAACCTGGAAGCTTGGCACTCCCTCCCTAACCTGAACACGGGACTCTAACCCATAACGGCGTCCCGCCCCACTGTCCCCGTGTGCCCGTCTCCCTCTGTCGCAAACCGCAAACATACAGTGTCCCCCCGCTTTTCTATGCAGTCCCCTCCCTCCAGTCCTGGGTCGTCATTCAGGAGGGGGTTTGAACACAGGGAACCAATCCGCCCACCCCACCCCACCCACACACCTTTTCAGGGGGCAGTATAACTTTACATAGAAAGAGGAGGAAGTAGCTGCGCGTCCCCGTCCAACTTCCCTATCTAGATGTTGCCCATGCCGCCGTCACTCCGGTGCCCTGACAATGAGCACCCGGGAGGGATCAGCATGCGACGGAGTGGCTCTTCCTGTCATCCCACCAGAGTGCCAGGGACCCTGCGGAGAGAGGGCCTCCGTCTCCGCACGCTCTGAATAGGGAGCCGGTGCGCCGGTAGCATTTCAATGCGCACTGGCTTTAAAATGTAGATGGATGGTCCGATTTACGTACATATATACATATACATACCCCTGTACACATTTAAATGCATCTGGGGGGGAATCTATATACTCATCAATATGTATGGTGTGTGTCTCTCTCTCTCTGTGTGTGTGTGTGCGTGTGTGTGTGCGTGTGTGTGCGCGCAACACAGACATACCCCCGGCGAGCGGCACGGGCACCCTGCAGATCTTCCTGCTGGACATCAACGACAACGCGCCGCACGTCTTCCCCCAGGAGGCGGAGGTGTGCGAGAAGCCGGAGCCCAACGCCATCAACATCACGGCTCTGGACGGCGACCTGAACCCCAACGCCGGGCCCTTCGCCTTCGAGCTGGCCAACCGGCCCCTGGACGTCAGGAAGAACTGGACCATCACCCGGCTCAGCGGTGAGGCTCCTCCCCCCCGGGTCCCTCGTCCACTCTCTGCGGAGCTAGCCCGCCTGGGTCGGGCCCGGCTCAAATTTACGGTCCAATCAGCCGGCATTCAGATAGGCCATGGGGGGGCTGGGGGGGCTAGGGGGGGTTCTACAATCAGTGACGTCTACAGGCTTGATGGGAAGGGAAAGAGAAGGGGGTAAACGGTAGGAGCCGCGATCGCTTATTTTGACTTGCGGCGCCGCCCATGTAGCGGAGAAAAGGAAAATGCCAATGAAACGGCACTTCCCATAAGGTCAAGAGAGACCACGACTCCCCACTCGGTAAACAGTGGTTTATTAGGAGAGAGCATAAATGAGATTAATAACAGCCCTTTGCCTCAGTAAGCAGCCTCTAATTGATTATGCTAATTACAGCCACAAAACATGACGCCGTGACTCATTTGTTGTGCGCTCCTCGATTCAGTGCTGCGAGCCTTAACGCACTGAACAAATATCTTAATAGGATAACAGGCCTATGGATTATGGAAGCTGGGAATGTAGCCTAAGCTGCATTATCGAAAGGTCTTCAGCAAGGTTTATGAGCTCAAAACCGCTAATCCTAACCATATTTTGGGTTAGATACACTCAGGCAACTTCCAGGTAATGGTTTTGTCGTGTATTATATCTTGCTATTGGTAATAATATCCTAATCGCATTTGGATATATTTATATATATCCCAGGCAGATGGCATATTGCTGCTTAATCGTCTCCCCGTTTCTGATAATATTGCTCTTTGGTTGTCAAAGGAATACGTGGGGATAGTTATTCGTGTGAGGCACGTTAAATTCATCTTCCTGATCTCATCTCTCTCCCTTCCACTCCCCATCTCTGTGCGGCTGTCTCCCTTTCCGTCTCATCTTGTGGGGGGGGGGGGGGGGGGGGGGGGGGGGGGGGGGGGGGGGGGGGGGGGGGGGGGGGGGGGGGGGGGGG
>JAVQJS010150434.1:0-10799 GCA_036024795.1 Galaxias rostratus | reverse complement strand
ATCTACATTGGCTTTCCATCAAATCCGGCATTGCCTTCAAAATTTTACCTCACCTAAAAATCTCTCCATGGACTCCCTTCCTACCTCTCTGACCTCCTCCAACCCTACACGCCTTCTCGTACCGCCAGTCTCCTCCACTCCTCTGAGACTGGTCTCCTCACCACCCACAGAACCACTCAGTTCCATTGGGGATAGAGCATTTTGTGCTGCTTCTCCAATCCTTTGGAATTCCCTCCCCCCTGTAATTCAGAAATACGACTCCATCAATATTTTAAAATATATATATATTATATAGTTATGTTTCCTTCCTGGGCAACACAGTAGCTCAGTGGTTAGCACTGTTGCCTCACAGCTAGAAGGTCCTGGGTTCAATCCCCGCCTGACCCTACGGCCTTTCTGTGTGGAGTTTGCTCTCTGTGTGGAGTTTGCTTGTTTTTCCCCTTGTTAGTATGGGTTTTCTCCGAGTACTCTGGTTCCCTCCCACAGTCCAAAAACATGCAGGTTGATTGGTGACTCAAGACTGGTTGTAGGTGTGAATGCGTGTGATTTGTTTTATGTCCCTATGTGTTAGCCCTGCGATGGACTGGCGTGGTCCAGGGTGTACCCTGCCTCTCGCCCAATGTTGGCTGGGATAGGCTCCATGTATAGGCTATATATATATGTATATATAGACATATATATATATATATTTACCCTGGGTGTCTAGAAAGGCGTCTATAAATTAAATGTATTATTAATACTATTATTAATAATAATATATGAATACAATATTAGTGTGTCTGGATTTGAGAACAGTATTCAGACTCAGATATATAGTGAAGTCATATGTAAACAGAGATAATTGGGCTCTAGAGCAACGAAAAATGGGATTCGTCCATCTAACAATTTTCAGCAACATGTGAACACCTTTATTTAATTTTCTTGAAACAGTACAGTTTTACAGAGCTTTTTTAAAGTTTGGTAATGTGGTACTGCCTCAACTTGCAGTAGTAGTTGTTATTTATTTTTCAGTCATTATTTAACAATTTCCCAATGGAATGCATATACAAATAAATTGAAAACAAAACTATTACATCTAAAGTATACCAAAAAAATAAAAAATAAATAAAATTCCAAGAAAGATGAAAAGAGCAGTATTTTTTTGGAAGGTGCATGGCAAACCTATATGCCTTATTAATTCACAAGTGGTTATAGCAAAAGATTATAACAAAACACATTCAGAAGAATATGCAAAGAACATAGGGCAACTCCGAAATAAAACAAAAAATATTTTCCAAATGTGAAGAGACAGATGATTAACCTCTTTTCTGAATGATGAGGTGTCTGTGAAGCCCCAATATTTTTATATATGCATACAATTGTTTGTACAGAGTGCTCACGGTGCCAAAGGAAGAATTCAACTTGTGGAGGCCACATTTTTCTGAGGTCCTAGCTGAATTGCTTGGGTTTTCCAATTGAGTCATTGGCAAAACGACATTGGCTCTAAATGTTGGCCCATAAGTGCAACCCCTTGTTAATTAACTCACAATCATCTCCTTATAATGGCAATTGGTCAATCAAAATCCAATGCATCAATTTATGGAATCTTCCAGAGAGTTTGAAGTCAACTTCGTATATGTGAACCTTTGAATTCTGTCATAGTGAAATAAATCTTTCTCTAATTGATTATTTTAAAATTACCTGATGTGAAAAAAGTAGATGCCCTAATTGAATTGCCTAAAGAAATGTGTGGTAACATGAAATGTGTAGAGTAGTGAAAAACTGAGTTTCAATATATTTAGCCTAGGTGTAAACTTTTGGCCTCAACTGTAGCCATTATCACAGCAGTATCAGATTATTTTCAGTTTAAGCCTGGTTTATACTTCTGTGGACGGTCACTCCAGAGGTGTACGTCAGCCACAATGCATTGTTGGTTTGCATTTGGTGCAAGAGAATACATCAGTGGTTAGATGGCAGTAATACATGTGAAACTCCAGTTGCTCACCATCAAAAGAGAATATTAGTAAACAGAGGAAGTACGATAAACCTAGCAATAAAAGCTAGGATAATCATGCTACAATTCACAAACAGACAAAAACATTCATTGCAATGTATTAGAAACTGACACAGCTGACTGAATAAACCTCATTTAAATTACTATCCTGGTATTTCCAATGATTTGTAAGAAGCACTACAGCGCCAAGCCTGCAACTGGCGGTTGATCTATGAAAGTTTGCGCTAAAGGGCTTCCACTTTCCCTCCGTTCTCCAAGTGTCCTGTGCCCAACGTATGCTGTTACGTCATACTAAGGGTCAAGGATAAGTGAATGAGGGGAAGTGGAACTGCAATTAGAACGCAGGTCAGGCTTGATAAGACAGCATGCAAGTGAGCATGGTATTTTGTTTAACGTTTTATCATTTTTAGTTTTGTATGATTCACAAAGAAAATAAATGGAATGAAGCATTCAAACTGTACATTTGCATTGATCATTGGTAGTGGCAGAATTCTGTGGCTGGAACAGGCATTGGAAATAATACCCCAGTGGTGAAAGTTTTCATTTGAAAGGATAAACATTCAGTTATAAGTCGCTACAAATGCATTTCAAAAGAACGTTGTCAGTCTTAGTGATTGCAACATTATCATTTACTTGACTTTTTAGTTTGACACTTTTAGCATGTGTGTTCTCCATCTTAAAATTGTCCCCTAAAGCAAACATGGGCAACTTTTTTTTTATGTTGATGGATTACTAATAGATTTTTGTTACCACATTATAATGTCTAGGAAACAATAAAAACAACAATTCAGATTAGAATTGGAGTCTCAATTTTTAACATTGATTTGATTTGCCACCGGGCACCATCTCCTGCGAATCTGTGAAGAATTTCTTTGTGGCACAAGGATGTGCGTCACTATATCAGGAAGAGATGCTTGTACTTGGAATATAGTAATTGATTATGCTAGCAATGTGCAGCAACCACAAGCTTTCTGCATGTCGACGTAGCTGCTGTTTCTGGTGAAAATAATTACAATAAGCAAATGGTAGGAATTATCCTTCAGATAAACTGCCTTTATTAACTTTAATTCAAAACAAAAACACATTTATTATTCCAATAAATTTGGTAGGAGTTGGAAATGTGTAATACAGTGAACGCGTTATACATAAAGTCATATTTAAAGATTTTAACTCATCAAACCTTAATAGCTTTGAAGAGTAATTAGATTTTACTATATTGTATGATGGGATGATTCATTATGAAACACATTCGTTGTTGACACTGGTTTAGTGTTTGGACTAAGAAATAGTGGATCAAATGTTTCCTTAACTTCCACGCGACCATCCTCATGCACCACCTCTTCAATTTTAGGCCTGTCTAAGGCTAGCCAAAGCCTGTGCTTTACGTCTTTACCTTGCCAATGACTGTTTGACCTTGGCAGGCTACAGCTAACCATTGGTTCTACCACCGTGTTGTAGACAGCCTTATAATAACCCACACTTAGACCATGAATGAGAAGGGGCTGATCGGTGGAGGTGCCAGGCGTGGAAGTATCCCTCTTTCGTAGATCAGACAACATAAGAACTCTTTTCTTTCTTGAGGGGTCTTTTCTTTTAGACTCTTTGTTAGGTGGTTTCAATGGCACTAATCTCATTTTTAGTACCCTATATTCCTTCTCTGTCTTCTGTGAGGTGGAAAGCAGAATTAGATAAATATCGTAAGAGGAACATGAAACACTTACAGGACTTAACAATCAATTGTTACAGTATGTACCTTTGTAAGAAATAAAACTAAAGCACGAACAAAAAAGAGGAAATAGCCATGCTCACCTTCTCCCTCATTTTTTTGCAGGGGGCAGAGTTGTCCCCTGCCTCCTTGAGTCTTGTCTTTGTGGTCTTGTCTGCTACCACTGACTTGGACCAGTCACCACTTCCCCTCACTAGCACGCCTTTGGCCTGACAGGCTGGAGTGGCCTGGGAGAGCCACGTAGCATTAAACCAGGTTCACTTTCAGGTGGATTGAAACCAAACTAATCTCAGTGTTAGCCTCTTAAGAATTTTTGTATTTGTAAAATATTTCAGAAAACACTATTTAAAAAACGATTTGGCAAGTCTGCTTTAGTTTTTTTTTTTTTTGGGGGTTGCTTTGCATAAATGGAACAAGATGGAGGGAACAAAATCTTGAAATAACACTTTTTACTGGAGTATTTGGGAATTGAAGAGTGTTCTTGTTTTGGTTGAAACCTAAATATTGTAATGTATTATTTAATTTCCTTTATTTTGGAATTTAAATATTAGGCTTTTAAACATGGCATTGCTGGAAAAGAGACATGGTCTCAGTTGGTCAACCCTGCATAAATACAATAAATTATAACAGTGGTAATTTCTAAATGTTGAATTGATTGGTCACTGTGATGATTATCTGTTTTGAGATTAAGATGTTCCACTCCAAACTTTGCTTTGCTTATTTTCCAAGTATACACCACTGAATATGTTATTGTATTTGTTTACATACCTTTTCCATGTTGAAGGTTTGCTTTACGCTGTGAACAATATAAACTCTTTCTTTGTACCTGGATAAGATCAGGCTAGGCAAATGTTTTGAAAAAAAATAAAAAACAAACATTCTATGAATATTCTGGAATCATGGTCTGCTTAGTAATACAGAATTTTAGTGTATTTTTGTTTTGCACTGTATTGTATATACATGTTAATGTATACACGGAAATTGTCGTTGTTGCTGTTGTTGTGTGTGCGTTTGTGTGTGTGTGTGTGTGTCAGTGTGTAACTGGCACAGTGATTTTGATATGTAAAACTGTAAGACCACGATCGGCTTTCTACCAACAGAGGTCGCTAAGTCCCAACACAAAGAGTAAAGTTAGTGTTGATTTATCTAAAACGAAATTGAACGAAATTGAAAATGAAAATGCTAATTGACAACGTATTTAGCCAACGACCAAGCTAACGTGGTGAAAAAAATATAATGATGACGACAATAACTGCTAATTATTATATTTCAGTAATATTTTTTTTTGCAAGGGGTTCAAAAGAATCTGGATTTAAATGGTTTAATAATGATGATTTTTTCTCTTGATGATAAGTTTGTTCTGTCACAATAAAGTACCAATGACTTATGTAAGCATTTATGCTATTTTTATTTACTAGGGAACATATATACCTGCGTATTTCAAGACTTTGGGAGCAAAAAGGTGCCATTGTAGCAGTTTGCTCGAAGTGTTGTCTCCTGAATGTATCCGCGACATCGGCATCTCATGGGACGGCCAATGATGTATAAAGGCAAGAAATAGTAGAAGATGCAGCACACGAGCTACGCTCAACCCACACATTCGGCACACCTACCCTAATCTGGGCAGCATTATACTCTCCTTCAAACAATCAGGACGTCCTTTATTGTTTACTTTATTTCATTAGAAGTGGGCTTTTGCGAGACTTGACGGGAACATTTAAAATCATATTAAAACCAATTTGTCCTAATTCGAAGCCAAGACATCCAAGACAACCAAGACAACTGCGAGTGTAGGCAACACACAGATTTTCATCGGATGAGCCAACACCTCAGCATCCATAGTGTTTTCCACAAAGGTGAGCACAGATTACCGAATTCATAAAAAGAAGCATCTACCTACTAAATATGAGAAGAATGTCTAACAGTTACATTGAAATTAAGAAAACAGCAGAATTACTGTTTTTCAGCAAAATAACTTCTGTTCTCGTCTATCCCATTCTCATGACTAATTTGAAGAAACACATATTTAGATTGGGGATTTAAGCCTGTTTTAGTACTATTTTTAAACTAGGTGTCGCAAAACAGTTATTGCCAGAAAAGTTTAAACACTGGTATCTTGAAACACTGGCATCTGCAGTTTATCCCAACAAAAGCTTAGACCAAAAAGCTTTTATTTCAGTCTTGGACTTTAAGGACTTTAGTCACTTAAGGATTGCTAGTTCACACAATCTAGCTGGTACAGTATGCATATTTTTCCTTGGCCTTGCCTATCTATAAATTCACACAGAAGTTTGGTCAATGTATTGATGCTTGGTAATTTTGAGTGTGTAGTTCATTTATTAGTGACATGTAATCACAAAATTATCTGAGTTTATTTTCAACTAGAAGTTTGGTTTACGATCACATTATTAATTTAAAAATAAATGTTGAGAGTAAGACATTTATATCTTGAAAATGCTTATATTTGAAACCTTGGGTTGGATGCTTTCAAACAAATGTAAATTCAACCTGTCATACATGGTAATTGATGAGGAAATAGGGATAGCAGAATTGGCAATGTATTTTCCCTCCTCCTAATCTACTGTGTAGATTATGAAGAAAGAGTTGAATGACCTGCGCTCTGATCACACTGAATTATTTCTCTCCTCCTGGCTATAAATAGTCATCCTGTGCACCTCGTGGTCTGGGAATCTGTTCAATCCGCTCCCTTTGCTTGTACATCATACTCACATACACACACACGCACATGCCCAAACACACACACACACTCTAATAAACATGCACAAAAGAAAAAGCTTGCGTCTTGATCGAATAATTTTGAATCTTACTCTAGCTATTTAAGAATAATGTAACCTGACTCATTAACCGATATGATTGCATTGGTGGTGAGCTGTTAGAGGGATTTCAAGTGACATTGCATAGCCAAACAGACAAACATACATTTTATTGAAATATGACGCTTCTTTTCAAATCTCCGGTGTCTTAACTGATCTGTGCAGTTCACTAAATCAGTATTAGGATTAAATTACCATTACCAAGGACCTTTAAACTCAGCTGTCTGTCCAGGCATTCTCACAGATGAAATGTAAACCTTTCATCCACACTAATGAGGATAACCATGTTGGAGAATTATTTGTTGAGTACTTTATATAAATCCTCCGAGGGGACAAAAGGGTGAAATCCATTACAAATATTTTCAAAGATCTCATTACTTTCCAAGAGTGGATACTACTTCATTGTTGTGCATGGTCCACCTTTGCTTTTCCCCAAGAGAGCCTCATCGTTTCTCTGTGACCTTTGCTGCCATTGATTTTTTTCTACTTTGTCCCTGGAGAGGGGTTGGAAGATTTGGATTGCTGCTATGAATGGATGTGTGTAATAGCTTTCTTTCCATTTTGGAAGTGGAAAAAAGGTGGGATTCAGACAGGCACGTTTTAATGGTATGCTAATGAGGATAAAACAGCATTCCAATCCCATACCATTTCAATGGGAAGCTGGGGCGGGGGCGGGGGGGAGGGGTGTAAGAAATGAGTCCCTAAATCAGGTACACATTCCCGTACTTGGAGTATAGTTGTTGATTGTGCTTGCAATATTCATTGACCATGAACATTCTGCGGTTTGGTAAAAAAATAATTAGAGCAAGCAAACTGTAGAGACAGCCAAAAACACCTCTTAAAAAACTACTTATAAAAATTTACTTATAAGTACTGCTTTAGGTCTGTTTTGTCTTTGAATTGTACTACTATAGCTGTATTTCATGTATATAATGACCTATTTTGTAGTTTATATTTTAATTTGAATGTTGCAGATTTACGTATACAGTGTTGATGCCTCAGACTATACATTTAGATCTGGCCTAAAAGCTATTATATGAAAGCCTTCTGCAAAAATTTTTTAAAGTTGTACAACATTTAAAAAATACTAAAATGTATTTATTTAAAAGAGCGTTCTTATTATGATGCCTGACATAATGTGTTTGTTGTTTTATACCCTTTACCCTTATCCATAATCTCTGAGGTCCATCTGTGTCCTCTGCCTCAATTCCCTTGTGTCTGTCGTATGTATATTGCAAGCTAAATTGTATGTTGTGCTGTTTAACGGTATACGGTATTTCTTGTAGGGTGGCCTTTGGTGTTTAAATAGGTGCATATAAATAACTATTTATGTATTATTATAATTATTATTACAATACCTAAGTTCTCTCTTATAAAACCATTAGCAAAACATCAATATTACTGTACATTGATGAGGGGGTTGCTTTCAATAAAAATTGACAGTTTTTCTAATTTGCACCCATTGTTAGTTTATTCAACAGACTGCAAAACTCATTGGTTATTTCCTCCCTGACATTATGGTTTTATGCTAAGATAACTGTAGTACTTGTTAAAAAAAAACTAAAAAAACCCTGTTCTTTAGAAGACGGAATTGCACATTCTTCCATTTTCCCTTCATAGCAGTGAAGGAACAAAGATAAAACTCAAAAAATATATTTCCCAGAGCAAATGCGATGTGATTGTGTTTCCACCATCAGTGACCATGCAGTGCGGGTGGCCAGACCCCTTAAATAAACACTGCAGCACTACTACATCCTGGGGACCAGTCGCAACATCTGACTTCTTCCATTCATATAAACATTTATAAATACATGTGGGAAGTGGTCATCTTAACTTTTTATTGGTAATTATAAGACAAATAAGTTTAATATGTTTGGCTGGTCTATGTCAATTAGTCTCAGAGTAGCAAATAAATGCAAATAAAGTTTGCAACCATCCCCAGTGTCCCCTACATCCTTGTGGAAGCAGTCATTATTACCATGTCAACCTAAACGTTGATATGATACTATGAGTTAGGGAACTACAAGGAAATTTCAACATAAAAAGCAACTTTATTAACTTATTTATCAATTTATTGATGTCAATAATACTGTACTCTTATTAAAGTTACGCCCCTGCAGCTTATATTTACATGGCTAGCTGATGTAAAATGTACTATACTGTAGTATATAGTGAAGACCACCCCACCCCACCCCATACAAAAGTGTGCTTTTCATAAAATATTTATATAAGGTAAAATAACTAAAATAACTACCCGTAACTAAGTGTACTAAAAAGTCTATTAAAAAGGTGGCAGTTAAGAAAAGGGTGTAAGATAAAAGGGAGAATTAAAAAGTTAAAAGAGGAAATTGAGGTGGCCTGTCTGAGGTCATTAGGCAAGGAATTCTAAAGTGAGGGTGTTCGAACAGCAAAAGGCTGGTCACCTTTGCTGCACAATTTTGATTTTGGAACTATTAAAAGAGCCTTGCTGGAAGATCTCATGCAGCGATAAAAGGAGATTGCAGATAAAGGCAGGTGTCACACTATTCAAGGCTTGGAACACTGGCAGTAAAATCTTCAAATAAATTCTATAACACCAAACCAAAGCAAAACCAAAGGAGGAAGGGCTGAGGATAGATGTTATGTGGTCTCTTCTTCGAGTAGCATATGCGTTAAAAACCTGGCTGCAGAGTTTTGAACCAAATACAACCTTTGGCTGTTTCGCTTGCTGATTCCAGAATTAAGTACATTGCAATAAAATCCAGTGGAAATGGGATATTAAAATAGCTGAAATCGAGTTGGACATTCAAGCATTCAGGTAAAAAACAAAACTCAGCAACTTATTAGTTAAATTCGATCAAAGCAAGCCTACCAAAAAAATGAAAGAAAGAAATTATACACAACATTCCAATTATGATAAATTAATCTTAACCATCCTTGCAAATCAAATATAACGAATACACCTTTTCCTTCAACTGTACAGAAACAGAATGTACAAAAAACAGTGTTGCCTTGTTAACACTTAGGCATATTATTTTTGGTCTTATCTTATTTCCAAGATGCTCGAGATGGATCTGAAGAGACGTTCATGTTTCATAGCTGAATAAGCGGCTCCCAGCAGGATCACTTTGTTGTAAAATGACAACACTGTAGTCATAATATTGACACGGGCAGCCAACACATTTCCCGGGGTTCGATAATACCAATCGTTTCCTATTTCCCAGTGCTGATGGTCCACCTCGGCAGGAGGAGAGGTGTGTGTGGTTACAGTGCAAGACGAATGACCATAGAGGCCATCCCGTCGGAGCGAGAGAGCCAGGATTGTCTGAAGGTTATTAAACAAAACACATACAGAAGAGTGTAGACAGCTATTGATGATGTATCTCACTATCTGTGTGCTCCCTATCTGTCATGTTAATCTGGGCACCATGGGACTGCTGTAGCCCTCTTGGCAGATCAGATAAAAGTCTCTTCCGTCTGAGTTAAGACTCAATCAAAAAGGTCAAACGTCAGCCGGCCGTACACTGGGTAGCCAAGATCTGCTAAGGCTGGATTGAGTTTCTCTGGCGGTTATTGTCTCTCAGTATATCATCAGGTTTTTCTGTCAGCACCCAGATTCAGTTACTATTGAATGAAATGCAATTAGGTTATATTCTCCACTTGGAGGGAATTTAAGAAGTGCCATGCAAGCGACCTTTCTTAACATGTGGCCTAGATATTTTTTTATTTTTATTTAATTGACATAAAATGTAGGCTACGCTGTGTAATTAATATTAGCAAGGCCACTGCTAAAATAAAGAACTTGAAACAAAAAACAAGACAGAAAAGACACTGTGGTGTATAGAAACATTGAATTGGAAATTGTGTCAAAGGGATCCGAACCGTTTAAGCAATGTGGGAATTGTAAACATGTGTAGGGTGTGATTAGTTGGCTTTGAAGCAGAATTAGGTTGTAATCCATGGACTTGATTACAAGTGGACCTTTAGGCAATTGCCCCAGAAAATGACCACCATCCGAAAGCCAATGAACCATAATTGCAATTTCATTCTGGTTTGTTTAAAAAACCGGATCTAAATAAAATTAAAATAAACCCTACCAGAGATTCACTGAAAATGTAACTTAAAGTAAACACATACTTTCAAGATAGTCAATTCAATTCAATTCAATTCAATTTTATTTATATAGCGCTTTTTACGAAAACAATTTGTCACAAAGCAGCTTTACAGAAATATGGATGTTATGGACATAAAAGATTTATCCCTACCT
>JAVQJS010150426.1:0-16689 GCA_036024795.1 Galaxias rostratus | reverse complement strand
TGTGAATGTGTGTGTGAATGATTGTATGTCTATGTGTTAGCCCTGCGATGGATTGGCGGTCTGTCCAGGGTGTACCCCGCCTCTCGCCCTAAGTCAGCTGGGATAGGCTCCAGCCCCCCGCGACCCTGAATAGGATAAGCGGTTCTGACAATGGATGGATGGATGGACAACCGTTTGGTGTGTAATAGTAGAAGCTAGTGACTGAGAAGTTGGTTAAAGAGGCACGGAGAAGAATGTTTGTGCACTAGGATTAGACATGTTAGGCATGTTTGTCAGCAGACAGAGTATTACAAGTGTATGAGGCAGCAGCTTCGGTAGGGTGAAAGAACTACACAGTGAGTCATCGGCCCTTGTCCTCAAAACTCACTCGGCTCAAACTGAATAAAGAGGGCTAGAATGGACTCAAGCATCCTGAACCGGTTACTATGCTTATGTTTGCGACGGCTTCTAAGTGAATCAGATAGCACGTGTCACACACAAAGATGGTTTATTGATGGAATGTTGGCAGCAATGGGTTTGAGCCCAGTGTAAGATACATTCTGAAGTCTATCGTTTCGAGATCTATCAGGCAAAGCATGATTTATGTTCTGTGTCTGTTTCTAACAATTGAGTCAGCGTGTCTTCACCGGCCCCCTCCCTCCAACACGCCTGACAGGAGACTATTATCTACTGGGCCAAGAGCTAAAGGACACCGCTAAAGGACAGGCCCAGTGTGAACATTAAGACCGCCATTTATTCCAGCTTTCACTTAAGTAACATACTGTACGACGGGACAGGACAATGTGAGAGGCGACTGTTCTAAACTTTCTGTGTAAATATATCATCATCTCAAACAAATTAAAGAAAGGTATCTATTTTAATACGCATCCGAGTCAGAATCTAGTAGAGCAAATCGTATATTTTTATTTAGTTGTACCATTTGGTTGGATATCATTAGAAATCTTAGTTGTATTATTGCTGGTATAGGAAATTGTGACCGGTGTCTTAAAATTGGTTTTGACAGAATTTCAATGGCCGGTTAATGAAGGAAACAAATGATTGTATATGACCATAGCTTGTGTGTATTTATAGGGAGGAGCTCAGAAAAACGTCCCAGTCAAATGGGACGTTATTGTTATTTTTATATTTTATACTATAATAATTACATCACTAATTAAAATACAGCTGTAAACCTATTTTCTAACTTTTTAGTAAAACATTTTGTTTAAAAATGTAGTTTTTATGCTACAGTACTAACTTTTGTCAAAGAGTTTATTGTAAAATATATAAGTATGTAGGCCGTATTATGACGTGTGTTTGACTTTTTGTGTTGAAAAGGAGAAGACTCCTTAATCTCAGTTCTTTTGAACAGAAGTTTAGCTGTTAGTTTGTGCCACATCCAGCTTTCTTTTTTATGTCATTTTCCTGCATTACCATGGCAACTGATGTTGTTCTGGGCAAACCAGCAAAACATCCTGTTTTGGGTAAATTTGGTATTTTGAAAAGATGAAATGGCGTAGTTGCATGACTGGGGTTGAATTTTCTGAAATAATGAGTCCTGCATAGCCTCTTCATGTATTGCATTCGATAGATGTATTTTCCTCTATGCACATATCTATGATCAATACCCCCAGATTCTACACACTGTCGGTTATTCACTCTTCCTTGGTTCACTCAGGCTAGCTATATTAAAGGAAGAAATCACCGCAGTCTATATTCTAAGCAGCGGATGCATTATGATTACCTTTTGAAAATTGTATTTCATAATACACTGCTAGTGACTCTCCAGTCATGAAGAAAGATAAATACATTCATTCGTCCTTGCCTAACAGAATTCACCCAGGTTTAAAATGTTGTCCAAATTGACATGCAATTCAATACAGGATCCTTGCACACTATCATTCAATATATTAGCAAGATTAAATGTTTCATTTACAGCGACTTTAAACGAATTAAGAGTGTGAACAAACAATCCAGGCATTCAGGCATTGTGATAAATAATGTAAATTAATCTTCTAATTATTTCTCTGCAAGTGAATCTAGCCCTTCATGCATAATAAACTATTAAACGTTTCAAATTAGTGTCTTTGTGTTATGTATTCCATTACTGATTATCAATAACAATGTATTGTTTTATATTTGTTTTGCTACAATTATTAAAGACACAATATGTGCTTTAAGTGGCGCTGGTTTCCGAACTCATAGTAAGGGTTAATTAAATAGACTAATGTCCGATTAATAATGAGCAATGATTGGATTACAGCTATCTGGTTTCAAGTTGATCCTTGTATGTTCTGTTGCTCTTTTGTCATGTTGCAGATTCTGACTATCTTAACCAAATGACGTGTGTGTGTGCGTGCCTATGTGCGTGCCTGCGTGCGTTTTTGTATGTGTGTGTGTGTGTGTGTGTGTGTGTGCGCACCCAGATGTCAGCATGCTCCCCTTTCCTTGTCTGCCCTATGTGGCACATCTGTTGCTGTAGTGCATTCTGCTCCATCCTTGGGGAGGGAGGTTGAAGAGGAACGCCCCTGTTTGTATAAAGCCTGAAGGCCCACAGGCCAAAGACCGTATAAACAAGAGAACACCACACTGCACACATACTCTACATTGATATTTGTTTTGTAGTACAAGGACTGCAGGGAATCAATCACAAGAAGGAATGTTTAAGCGCGTATACATTTAATATTCTGAAGCAATTCGTTCAATGGTCAAAACGATTCGAAATGCCTATGTCCCTGGTGGGTGTGAACAAAACAAGTGGATGTGACGGCTGCTCCGCACACATCCCCTCACTGCTCACCGTGACCGGTGAACTGCAGGACCCTCTTGGCACTGAGCTCCACGTTTGAGACAGAAGACACAGCTCAACAGTCGACTCTACACTGCCCATCCTCCTAGCTGCCAGGCGGCTGAAATGAAAGCAGCTCCCAGAGGAAGCCTCAGACCCTCCCTGTGGGACCCTGCTGCGTTGTCGTGTCTCTCTCCGGGCCTGTAATCCCCTATCAGAGCGCTGCAGGGTTTCACACCGTCTCACAACCACCTATCTCTTGACTTCCAAAAGTCACCGCCGAATTGTGTTAGAACCTCTGTTGGCCCAGGCTGGTAGTGACTATCAGACAAATTGCTCTCTCTCTCTCTCTCTCTCTCGCTCTCTCTCTCTCTCTCTCTGTGTCTGTGTCTGTGTGTGTGTGTGTGTGTGTGTGTGTGTGTGTGTGTGTGTGTCCTTTTTGCTTGGCCTTGACTCCTCTGTTCTGGTGAATTGTTTTACTGGCTCCTTCAGGGTTTCGCTCCCACAGTGTTACCACCTCTTCTCTCTGGAGCAGACAGCATTAGCTTTGGCATGACTCCACTCAGGGTCAGGATCCCGGTTATGTGAGCTGGGCCGTTTGACGTTGAGTCATATGTTTGGTTTTTTTTGTTTGTTTTTTTAAGTTGTGCGCTGCCAAATGACAACCGTGCAAGCGTGAGGCAAAGTGGGAAGATCTGTGATGCATTCCTAGAGCCTTGGCCTTACCTCATCAACCGAACCATCAATCCATCTGTCCTCCAGGGGCCCATTGAGACCGCTCTAAAGCCAGACAAGGCCCCCTTTTATTGGGCAAGCTGTAAAGCCCAAGACTATAAACAGGCTGGATATGGCATCTTTCACAGTGACAGGAAGCAAGACAATATGGTGAGGGGCCGTGGGTCGGCTGTGGAATGTAGCAAGCCAAAAGGAAGCTGTTCTGGGTGTATCCCTCCTACTCATCAATACATTGGCCGCATTTTCTTCACCCGGAGGAAATCGAACATGCCGAACCCCTTCGGCAAAATAAACCAGTTATGAGGTGGCGATCATGAAAGATCGAGCTGCTCCATGGTCTGATGTTCATAGGAAGTGATGTCTTGTGATTCTGGACCCCAGTCAGTGTAGAATCATACTGTTAATCCTACAGGTTTTCCCCTTTCTGTTGTGACGACACAGCCTTCTTTTTTTCTCTCTCTCTGTGAACTCCCAGCCCCCACTGACTCCTCCATTTCCTCTTCTCATCAAACGGCCAGCTCGTTCCCGTCTGCCCTTGGAGAGATGTTGCAGAGAGGGATATTTGATTGCCTGGTTTAAAGCTTGCCAGGATAGGATCGATCCCAGACAGTTGAAAGTCAATACCTGTCTGCTTAAGATTATGAATTTATTTTGAGTGTCGATAAAGTCCCTCTTTGTTTGTGGAGCGCAAACAGTGAGAGAAGTATGAAGCTGAACAAGTCTATTAGATTTGGAAACTTTGCATTATTGTATGTCTAGATCGCCCCCTAGTGGTACTCTTCTATGCATGCAACAATTGTTATATGGAGTCAAAAAAAGAGCTACACAGGCATCAGTCACAGTTGAAGTATCGTAGCGTACTTTATTGTAAGATATGCAACCACCAACACGGACAGCCACATTCTCATTCAGTCAAAAGGCTGTTATGCATAGATATACATTCAAACTCATTTTATTAATTATATTCATAAATATGTGCCTTGAATACATTAAACCATAATGATTATATTATATTTCTTGGTACCCTCATTTACATTCAAGTCTCTTTTTTTAATTGGGTTCAAGCTTGACTCCTTGGCAATTTCGTCGAAATCAAGTGTGGAATCCCCTGCATATTAGTAGAATGGAAGGTCTTATCTTAATTGTCATACAACATGAGTAGTCTACAACATTTAGCACCCTACTCCTCAAACCGCACAGGGTTCAGCTGGAAGACCGTACGTGGCTTGTTGTAGTCAAAGCTATGCTAGACCATTAAATCACGGATTCAGTTCGTATATTTGGCGTAGATGAATGAGACAAAAGGTAACAATTACAACAGCACCATATTCATCCATCCCTCGTATTTTCAACTGTGACCTACCAATGAAGGTACTGATAATGTAAAGACCAGAAATATTGTAGGATTTTTTTTGTAGGTAAATTGTACAGGCCTAGTTCAATGAGGTTTCTGAGTGCTTTTTCAGCTCCTTTAGTTATATTGTAATTGCTTTGCACTGATTATAACTACATACTTCAGTTGACTACACATTTTACAAAATCCTAATGTTAATTTGTTTCAGTGCTATAAAACTGAGGAGCAGTACCAAAGTATTTTTGTTTGTCTTTAGTTTCTGTAACGCTGAGAAGCTCCAGTAGATATTGCCAGTTTGTACGGTGCTTAGCCCTTACCTAGATCTCTCAGTGCCGTAAAGGAGTTACCAGATTGTGCTTGTGCTAAAGGACTGGCTTGTTGTAGCCCTGACCCCACTCTATAATAGTTGGCCAGCGTAAAACAGAACTCTCAAATTAGCTCTTTAGTTGTCCCCTATACAGTCCCTATAAATCACAGTATTGCCTGGGGTAAAAACGTTATTTCATCCTTTTATAGCTTGGGTTTCTCTAATGCCTACCCACATGCAACCAGCAAAATCAATGCCACCGCCCTGACTCAGGAACTGCAGTATACACTCAAGTCAATCCCTCCCAAAAACATCCATTGGCTTCCCTACCATACAAAGATAGCCCAGCTGACTATAGGCTCTTCACACAAGCCCCGATCTCTGTGAGAGTGATACGTCAAGCTAGCAGCACCACAGCAAGGAAGCGAGAGTCAGTCGCCCTGAATAACAGGAATATGACCTATGAACTGATTCAAATCAGGGGTTACGTGCAGGAGATACATACTCAGACATCACCCTCCAAGTGCAGACTCAGCAACACCCTTCTAACAGGGATTATCTCCCATGTCCCAGACCCGACCGCTCTCCTGGGCTGTCTCTCCTTGACAATCCATCTCCATGTCATTAAACCCGTCCTGTATGCACGCGCTCCAGATTTTTTTCTTTTTTTTTTTGTCCATCCAGCTAAATCAGGCATTCAGACGGGAAACGCTCTCATGAATATTAATACGTTCCACCTTAGCTGTCCGTGCTGAACTGGAGGCCAGTTTAGAGCCAGCACATGTGAAGCAGAGGTCAAAGGTTAAAGAGGTCAGGGGCTGGAGACAACAGAAAGGCTCAAAGGAGAGTAAACTCTGACACAGCCTTGGAGGGGGTCTCATTCAAATGTCTGCCAGTCAGACCAGAAGGAGAGTGTCCTTCCTCAGTGTGGCTCCATGGTGTGAGCATCAGGCTATGTCTTCAAACTAGGCTAGGCGGCTTGGAGATACCTTACTAGCGCTTATTCCTAGGTAAGGGTAAGCGCTTACTCCTAGGTTTTGAATGATTAGCTCTGAAAGGACATTGCACATTGCAAAACAAGAGGGCACTATTCTATTGTAGAGAATGTCTCAGGCTCAAGGCAGGTTTGCCACATTTGTTCTGACACACTGCCCTTTTACCAAGTCACGCCTCCTACCTTGACACTCTTTCCCCCTTCCTGGTTAAACCAGTTTTTCCTGATCAAATAGTGTGCATAACATCCACATATTCCATCTCCAGTGCCTAATGATTTCTAAACCTGATGTATTGCATTCTCGAATCGTAAGGTGTGGCCATCAGACTGACTGTAGCACACTAATGTGCTGAGCTGTCCCCCCAAAACAATTATTATGACTAATACACTGTCTATTTTAATATTCCAAGATTCCATTCCTTTATGAAATCTTAAACTCATTTTAATAATAGTGTAAAGGACCAGCAGTGTAAACCAATACAGCCAAGAAAGCCCTGTGACAGCGTGAGCATCCCCTTCATACCCCCCCTGTGGGCTCACACCTGGAGGGTTAGAATACTGTGTTGAGCAACAATACACTCACTGTGAGCTCACCATTCCACATCAACTTGAAAGGCGAGTAAAACACGCAAGCGATTCTTCGCAATAGCCACGGTGCGTAAAAATCAGAGTCTGGTCCAGTCGCAATCTACGCACGCCAGCATATCGAGGTCCGACCCTGTGACTAAGGGCATTGTCACGCAATCCTCTAGATTTGGGCCACGTTCAATACCTAAGCAAAGCCCAAATGCCAAACTTCTCGATCACTCCATCAGAGAGACCACTGTTAACAGTCCAACTGTTGCCAATCCATGAGTCGTTTCCTCAAAGCTATTCTTGACAGTGCCTTCATCAACAAGCATAAGTGCCGTACTTGGATTATTTAGGCATGCCAAAGAATATGACGTAAATTACTCGGTGATGAAAAGTATTTTTGTGGTTGTGTGCTTACGTTTTGGGTAGTAGTTCATAAACAATCAAACACGTCACAGTCTTGGATTCCATGTAGGCTTTTTGACCGATTCGCCAATAAGGCTTGATTTATCTGAAAGGATACTACAGCCTTTAACTGAACCTGGAAAAAAATCCACACACTTTCAAAAGATATGCTGTCAAGACAAAGCTCCACGAGAGCCTGCTGAACAGGACCGGCAACAGGACCGTCAAGTAACCTTTGTAGACAAAACGTGGTGCTAGCATACATTGTACGATACTGCCCAGACATTGACGCACATGCCACACACACACACAGCTATGTTCACATTGGTAAGTGTCTCTCGCAAACAAAACACAATGAAAATGTTTGGATCATGCTCTTTGTCACAATAGGCTACCAACGCCTAGCTCACAGACAGACTTGTCATGCTTATTCTGACACTTTTGATCACACGAGAAGCAACATTTACTATGATTAGCTGTTACTGTTTTAAACAAAATTTTCCAAAGTATTCTTCCTCTGCGGTGAATTGAACACCAACGCATACTGCATTTTAAGAAGCATCGCTCTAGTTTTAACACAAGCTATTAGGGTAAACAAAATCCAATGTAGACTATCTAATCTTAATACAAAATGTTACATAAATATAGTAGTTTGCCTATGGTCGCTACATCATTAGTTGTTAAGAACCTAGATCTCGTGTCAACTAAATCAACTGTTGACAAAGGAAGGGGTGTCCAGGACTGTAGGCAATGGACTTGTTATGCAGAAATATGTTAACATTAGTGTGCTCCACAGGTATTTCAAAGTGCTGTACCTTTTGGAATTAAATTCAACAAGTATGGGAAATAGAACAATTTAAGAAATATTGTATACTTTTTTGGATAAGACTGATAGATCCAGCTTCTTTCAGGCCTATTAGAACTGCTGAATTCAAAATAGTTTTGATATTGACTTGGTGATCTCTATTTGTGCTAGACAATATGTTGTTCATAGTTGGGCTAAGGGGGCACAGTGAAAGAAGGACATTATGCCAAGAGTAGACATAATAACCCATTCTTGTCTCAAGGCCAAGTTAAATAAATAGAATTTGAGGACATTCAAAACGTTCAACCGGTTAACATAAAGCCAGTTCCAAACGTCCCTTTGCATAATGAATTAGTCGTGCAAATCAGGCATGTCATCAATGTCCCCAGCCAAGCCTTTTAATGCTTATTAATGGGGTGGACAGTATGTAAACTTTAACACTCAGACCACTCCAGCTCCACACAATGAAGCTACAAGACACTGTGTGAATGACGCGATTCCTTTATGTCGTTTGGGACTCAGCTATTTCACACACTGTCTTAGTGGACGAAGGCTTGCTACTGACAGGGTCAACCTTAACGAGTTTTCCCAATAAGTTGAATGCAGCGAAAGAGTGGTCCGACGCTAAAATCTTACAAAGATTATTTCAATTCACCGATAAACTAAATAAGAAAGCTAAAAGACATACTTGTCATCAGTGCGTCTGACAGAAATATAGACTGATACAACTAGCTTGTCTGCATATTGGGTTTCCAAATTGAGGACAAAAAAAGGGCGCGAATAGTTAACCTAGTTCTGAATTGCACCCAGTGCTTGAGTTTCAAAAAGGCTGGACAGTGTAACTGGGTCAGGGCCTTAAGCTGAGATTACTGTACTGTCTGGTACAGGTAACCTCTCTTGTAAGCACTAAGGGGGTAGAAGGTTGCCACCACAAACTTGCCGTCAAACGTTCGGCCTGTTAGCAGCCTCTGGGCCTCCTTGGAGTCGCCGGAGTTTGCATATTCCACAAAGACCTGGTGGCGGCACAAATAAAAAACATATTAAGACTTTTTTTTTTCTTCTTCTTCTTTTTTTAAATACAGGTGATAGGTCGGAAACTGGAATGTAAATTCAACCTGTCTGTCTCTTACCTGGCCTTTGCCTGGGTTCTCTTTTGGTATGAGCAGTGAAACTACAGAGCCATACTTCTGGCACTCTTCCCTCATGTCCTCCAAGATGTCTGCCACATAAGACAATCATTTATCGTGCCCGTACACACAGTAGGCATGCTAATAGACTTCCATAGTGTTGCGTTGGATGAACAGCCTTGCTGTACCTTCATATTCCTCCTCGTTGTGCAGGTGGCTGTCATCAATGAGGTTTAACAGGCGCAGGACAGGGGAAGGCAGCAGAACCAAGTCTTCAATGTGTGGAGCTGGGAAACAGATTCAACCCCACTCACAGCACATAATACAAACTACACCACTGTTGGCTAGCACCCAATAGTCAAATTATATCCTTTATAAACAGAATGTTAGTTACTACTAATCTGCATATTATCTGTGCATTTTAAATTATATTATTGGTGCTAAAGTAAGAACAAAAAAAAAAAAAAAGATAGGCGAGAATGGTTACACTGCCTAGTCACTAAATCATATATTTAACAGGCAAAGGAAATTGTATTTGATAATGGTGTGTCTTCATATTCACTTACCAAAGGGAATGCTAAAGAATGCACTCTGCAGGGCAGATTCTGCTGTGCATCTGTGCTTGGGATCATTGTGAAGCATGCTGCAGGTAAGATAAGATATGTTTGAATTTTTCTCACTCTAAACATTAGGTTACACTCTAACTTAAAATGTAGGGTCATAGCAGTTGTAAGTCCAAGTCTTGTGTGAGTGAGAGGGCATGCTTTGTTTTTTAACTAATCTACAGGCAGTATACACAACAGCCATTTTGGTTACTCTGACAACTATATGTTGAACAAAATGTGAACAGTTACCTTTTGATAAGGTCTCTAAGGTGATAGGCAGGGATTGCAGGGCACACAGAGCTGCAGCTGGAAAATATATGGTCTACTATCACAGCACAGTTGTCCTGAAGGAGCAAAGAACGACTCGCCTTAGTTTAGAACATTGGATTACACCCACGTCCACCTTAAAAGACAGACAACTATTTATCTATTAGCTAAATGTCTGTGGAGCATAGTTCCTTGTACATCAGATAAGGGTATATAAACAGAGATACAAAAACACGGTTGACACAAAAAATAAACTAGAAAGGACACTGAGATAGATAGGACAGTTGTAACAGGTAAGTCACACCCTTGTACCTTCCATTCCTGGGAGCGGATGGTCTCTTTCAGTTTGATTCCCGAGTACATCTCCAGCAGAATGATGCCAAGGCTCCACAAGTCCACAGCGGCGGTGCAGCCCGGGTCGCCCTCCACCCCGGCCTGGGCCAAGCTGTTCTGTAGCTCAGCCTCTGGCGCCCGGTACCCGTCTGTTTGGATGTACTTTACATCCTGAAGCATGCGAGAGATAGAGAGAGAACACACATGTGCCGTGTGAGTGTGAGTACGGAATACACTCGAAAAAGACAATTGACGTGTAAGCCCACGTTTTTTGAAACACTGTGAGGCGACGAAAAATAGTTAGCAATATATTGCTGAACGGCGATCAACAAGGACACATCGATTCTGTCTGTCGACAGAAGTGCATGTTGCCATTCCACCCTCTGTCTTTTACCTGATTGCCTTCTTTAAAGCTGAGCCCAAAGTCAATGAGTTTAAAGCATTCGTCATCCGCACTCCAGAGGACGTTGCGTGGCTTGAGGTCAGCGTGGACGTAGCCTTCCCTGTGGAGGAAGGTCAGGGCCTCCAGCACATCTCTGGCACAGTGCTGAACCAACCACATGGAGTGGCCCTGGCCAGCCCTTCCACCTTGGCCGCTGCCAGCCTGGGCGCTGGCTCGCACCAGCAGCTCCGACACGCTCACATCCAGGAGTTCCAGCAGTAGGCAGCGCGTGGCGACACCCACACTGTTGTGATTAGTGAAAACCCCATAGAGAGTCACTGGAAACAGAAAATAGGATGAATGCGGATTTCAATGTCAATCTAACATGAGATTGTATCTGTTCAAATAGAAGGCGGAAAAAAAGGGGAAAATGTCATAGTTTATTAATACATATGGATAGACCCTATATACTTTACCATTGCTGGATAGGAAGACCTTAGCGTAATCAACTCAAACAATAAGCTAGGCCTAGTCCTGAAATCAGTTGTGGGCGTCTACATTCTCATTCTTTACTAAGTCCTAAGTTCGTGTTTCATGGTTGGGATGATGCACAATAAATATAGACAACATGACGATATTAAATATGGATTGTTTTATATAGGGGCAAAGGGTTCTTCTGAATTGTTCTAAAGCACATAAATAAATGAAGTTTCATAACAAGGTATGTGTGCAGGAAGGCAGGTCATAAGACAGCATTTATGATATGCCAATCAAGGTTAAGTGCATTAGAAAACTAGACTCTTCTTTTCGTTTGATAAATACGAATAGGAACTAAGAAGAATAGGTATAATGCTTTCTCAAGAACTACGTCTATCTTTAAGGAAGGGAATTCCTAATCATGCAAATGTTTTATCAATAAAGGGTGTCTGCGGATGTAGCTAGCAAGTTGACAGCTAGGCTATTTCGCAGTGAATGACACTGCATGCAAAGGCGTGAAGTTTCTGTTCTGTCAACATGGGTACAGATTCACATTGTTATTTTTACCGATGTTTTTATGTCCTTGGATGTCTTCCAAAACAGACTGCTCTTTTTTATACCCGTAATCTCCACCCTGAGAGTCCGCCTGAAACTCCTTGACAGCGGCGGAGCTCGCTCTTCCTGAACTCACCCTGTAAACCGACGCGGAAACCCCTTGCCCGAGCCGAGACTGTACATTCCAAATCTCTCCAAATATTTCAAACAGAACTGGTTTCATGGTCTGATCTACACTTCCAGGTGAATTCATCATTAATGCGGGATCATCAGGACGAGGTGCCTTTCCACTTGTGTCAGAGCTGCAGTGAGCCATCTGATGGGAGAAGCCAGCTAGCGACAGTGTCTTACTAGACCTAAAGCAGCAGCTTCTAGTTGACAGGTGTAAGCAGGTGCAACATTGTGACCAACCGGACAACACCCGGCTAATCAGCTACAGCCAACACCTATCTCAATCTACATTTAGCACCTAGTATTGACTAAACAAATAAATAAATGTGGTTAAAATGCAGTTGCCTCAATGACTGATGCTTTTCAATTATATCCTAACTTCAAGTTACTAATCTCTCAGCCATTTGAGTCAGTTTGCAAGCTACCCAGTCCGTTAGCGTACTTTTTGCAGAGTTGAAACTAAAAACTAAGAAACCTTGCTTTTACCAATTATATGCAACACTTTACCGCGTAAACTCAAAGTAAAAATAGTTGCGTTGAATTTGGGAGACAAAGCAGTATTAGTTCCACCAGTTTCTAATAGTTTTAGATATTTAGATATTTTCTAGGTTGCCATATTGTCAGAAATCGTTTCAGTTCTACTTCCGGTACTCATGTGATTGGTCCGATTCAAATACATGTTCATTCTGCTCAAGCGGATGGCGAGTTGGACGCAAAACTGATCTTGAATCAGCTTTTAGCGAGAAACAAGTCAAGATCATTTCCGTAATCTGAAATCACGTATTAGACCACTGTTAATAAGGTTTTTATTTAAACAGCATACAGCATGCTAAATGTGATTTTTCATTTCAACCGTCTGTCTAGATTATTCTGAAATATTTGTCAAATGTCTTGCATGCCATGCTGGACTTCCCGACGTTTAAAGTGCCACGTCATGTGACACTGACAGAGGCGGAATCTAGTTTGCAAGAGGACAGGAGGCGGGGATATCGTTGCCTACTTGTCTTGTCTACTAACAGTGGCTTACGCGTTGCCTAATATATCCATAGTATTCGACTAGAGTGGTATCTACTGACCGTATAGCCACTGAAGACAAGTAGGAGGTGAGCATTTATCATCTTTTGCACATGAGAACGTTACATTTAACTGACAAATTGTTACTGCGGGTGATGATAATGTTGCTATGTTATTTCCGCGCTTAAGTTCAATTTGTGCTGTTGTGTTGTATACTATCGGTCGGTCACGTCCATATTTCATGAACAAATTCGATGTATTTTTTTAAGACAAAACTTTTGCAAGCCAGCGGGACATAGATTTCATTCATAACGTTGCGAGGTAACAAATACATCTTGAAAGGTCGGTGTCTCTTGCTCCTTGCTGTGTCTCTCGCTGCTTGTCACTTTCTCTTGCCAACCTCTTGCTCTTTTTGATCAGTGTGATACTGCGTTGGTTTCAGATAGGATCCGTGATCCCAGTAACGTCAGTGTGGCTATGGATTCGAAACGCAGCAGATTAGCTCAGAGGTTGGCTGAGGATAACCAATCTCACCTTCTTCAGTTCTGGGATGAATTGAGCCCAGAGGAGCAAGAAGACCTGACTGTGGAGCTGGAGGCAATGGACTTCCATGAGATAAATTGCTTTTTCAAGAGTGCTATGAAGATGGCAGGGACCAACAAGCAAGAGAAGGTAGACACTCGGATGGAGCCAGTCCCCAGGGAGGTGCTCGGCAGTGTGACACGGGACAGAGACTGCCTTGAAGTCTGGCAGCAGGAAGGTGGGTTTACCTGAGCTTGTTTAAGTATTAGAAAACTTTGTCTTGGGTGTTTGCCTGCACTAAAATTGTCTGGAGATGTTAAAGGCATGTACATGGTTGTACGGTTATGCCTAGGATAAATATCAAATTAGATTATCATATCCAAAATTTGATGAATTATTATTATAGGATTGGTGCGCCTTTTGTATGTATTAATGTATTGATGCCTTTTGAAGACTAGTTGCCAGGCTAGTGTAAAGTGTCAAGCCTAAGGCCTACTTGGAAGGCCATTTAATGTAATTCGGTTTACTTTGTCCACTTGTTTAACGGTGAAGGATCACTTTTACGTTGCTTAATGATGTTTATAAACATGTAAGACATATATTATGTATTGGCCTAAATCAGTGTTATTCTATGAAGTAGGCCCAGATGAGTAATGAGACTGGCTTATTGTTTTACACCGTTCCTTCAAAGATCCATGCCCAGAGGAGAAACAGTATTTCTTGTTATGTTTTGCGCAACACTCCTTACAGAGGGGGCTCTGCTCGTTTAGCTGGACTGAGCCCCTGTAGCTGGTGGAGGTCCAGCCCAAGGGAAGATGACAGTGGTGGGAGAGGCAGAAAGCATCTGGTTCTGCTTTGACGCTGGCGTAAATTGGCGTGCCGCTTCACCCTTACTCATGAGGTCATTCGGCTTTGTGTCAGTCCAACTCACGCTGTGTGTGTTCGTGCGTACGTGTGCTTACGTGCGTCCACACCGCCGCCCAGTCCACTGACGAATGGTTTCCATAAAGAAACCTCTGAAACTCATATCAACTGTTTATGTAAGATAATAAAGTTGACATAAACAGCATAATACTTTATGGCATTTGTGAAGTAGATAAGAAGATTTATATTTTACATGACTAACAGGTTATTGGATTCATTTCAAGTCAGTCATAGGGGTTTGCCTACAATGAAATGACTTTTGCTCATTTCTGTCTCAGCGTAAATCGGTCTGATATAAAACATTGAAATTCATATTTCCTTTTCTCTATTTTTTTTTTTTGCAATGTTTACATGGTTAATGAGATATTTTTTTTTACATAGTGAATTATGAACTCTTCCTAATTATCACAGAATATATATATGTATAATATATATATATATATATATGTATATAATGTGCCGATATATGTATATAAAGCCTTAAAGGAGCACTATATGACCTGTTGGTATTGGCGTGTACCCTCAGGTCTGGACTGTATCGCCCGAGGAGAGGTGGCCGTCCTCCTGCTGGCAGGGGGGCAGGGGACCAGGCTGGGGGTCTCCTATCCCAAAGGCATGTACGACGTTGGGCTGCCCTCCCACAAAACTCTCTTTCAGATCCAGGCTGAGCGCATTTTGAAACTGGAACAGCTGGCTGGCCTGCAGCACAACACCAAGTGCTGTATTCCGTGGTAAGACTCTCTGCCAAAGTAAAGGGAATATTATTCTGCATCAGTGCCGCCTCAGTTTTTAAGTACTTACTGAGGCCTCCCTCATGCACTAACCATAAAAAAGCAAACAAGTTATTTATACCAACATATAAACCCCTCTTCTTTTTCTGTCTCAGTGTTATTTGTGTAATCATAAACTACCTTCTTTATATCTGAAGCATTTTAACCTGCAATGTTATCTTCCTAAATGATGATAATTCTACCTTGTGAAGTTCATTCGAGTCATTAACTCCATCATTTAGATGGTCGTCCGGAGAACAGATTATGAACTGTTCAGAAAGTGGAGGCAGGGTTTGCCTAGCCATTTACAGCAGACTAGGTACGACACTTGAATCTGCTAATGAGGATCAAGGTTACCTAATATTGATGTAGATTCGTGTCGACTTTCAGGGTCTGGTGGGCTGAAGCGCACAGCCTGCTGTACAGGTCTAAATTGATAGCTTGGTACACATGGGACATTTTATAACCAAAGTATTTGCTTTTATTACAATGACCCCAAAATATTGGCATCTAGTTACAATGAGATAAATGAATGAGTCTTTAAGTTGACTGGTGGCCCTTCCCTCAGGTACATTATGACCAGCGGCAGAACCATGGAGTCTACCAAGGAGTTCTTCTCTCGCCAAAACTACTTTGGTCTGAAGAAAGAGAACGTTATATTCTTTCAACAAGGGATGCTGCCAGCTATGGACTACAATGGCAAGGTTATCCTCGAGAGCAAAGCCAAACTCTCTATGGCCCCAGGTATGCCAGCTGGTGTTTTTTTGGGGGTTGGTTGTTTTGTTTTTGTTCAAGGTTTGTTAAACATTAGAGAGTTTTATTATCTACTCTCTTGTCAGTCATGGATTATGGTGATATTGTGTATACGGGTGTAGCCCCAACAATTTTGAAGTCCTTGGTGCATTTTACCACAGTGCCGCAGTAATAGAGAGAAAAACATTATCTCATTTATGTTTACAAGGCAATACTGGACTAGCTACCTTTTTACCTTACATCATGAGTAAAATACAAATCCAGTAGTCATAGGACTTGCTCACAGGACTGTATCACCCTCGAAAGCCGCTGAAGTGAACGCAGAACTTCAGCATCAGCGTCTTTGAGTGTTTTGAAAAGCGCTTTACAAATATAATGTATTTAAATCAGCTTTCTGGTTTTCTACTTCATATAAATGGAACAAGATCAACTGGAATTAAATTAGAGCAGTTTGTTTCTGTTGATCAATTTAAACTTCTGATGGACGATTTGGAACTGGAGTGTTCTTGTTTTGGTTGAATCTTAAATATTGTATTGTAAACATTTTAATTTATTTTTATTTGCAAATTTTGCTAGTTTATTCATTTATTTACTTTTTTTAATTGATACACTGCCTTTAAACAGGACACTGCTGGAGGAAAAAGACCTGTTTTCAGTCGGTTAACCCTGTATAAATAAAATAAATATTGATGTGACTCAATGGCAGGACTTAGTGGATATAATATGTTTTGGTGCCCATTAGATTGGTAAACAATTGTGTGTGTGTGTGTGTGTGTGTGTGTGTGTGTGTGTGTGTGTGTGTGTGTGTGTGTGTGTGTGTGTGTGTGTGTGTGTGTGTGTGAGTGAATA
>JAVQJS010150422.1:0-15605 GCA_036024795.1 Galaxias rostratus | reverse complement strand
CGCACACACACGTATATAAATGCACAGAAACACACACACACACACACACACACACACACACACACACACACACACACACACACATAGTGTAGAAGGCAGTGAGGAAAAAGGCTTTCTGGGTAACGATGCGGGTCAGGCTGTGACCACCACCCCCACCTCAGTAAATTATTGGTTGGTGTTTCCACAATATCAGCTCAGAGCACGCACAAGAATTGTGGGAAAAAGGCAGGGAAGTATCAAGGTTAGGACCACGCATATTATGAAAACTGTAAGAATACACAGACATCTAAATGCTTCAAAACACACATCTAATGTCAGGTCAACATTAACAATAAATACATAAATGTGACACTGTGACACTTAATCATATATAAAGAAGAAATAGAAATACAATTGCATCTATTTGATCTGCAATTTTAACAATCATATATTGGAATTTTTGGTTTTGAAATGAAAAGAGAACAGAACAATAATTAAGCTGTATGTTGTAACTCTCATAATATCTTGGTGTCTTTTAAACAGAATTGCAAAAAGAAACCAAACTGAAACATTGCATACAGCCGGGATTGACAAATATTGTAAATGAAAGAAAGACAAAAGCAATCTACTCAGAGGTTAACAAAGAGGAGGTTGTTTCTGTTGAGCTGCCCAGCTCCCAATGAGAAATGTGTTTGTAAAGAGTTCAATAAACCCTAGACTGACTGCCCTCCCTAGTCCAGAATCCATGGCTTGTTGATGTGGCCAGCGATGGCGCTCTATTGAGAAGCTGTCACTCAGTAGCAGTCCCAGGGGCATGCTTAAAGGCTAATTAATATATTAGGTGCATGACAAATAGTTAGACAGAGCCCTCTCCTCATCTCCACCCTTGGACCAGAGCTAAGAGAGACAACGGCATGGCCAGCATCAATATCCCTCCCCACACTGTCATATTAAAGCCTTCATCATTTCTCACTCTCCTCCATGGCCTTTGCCACAGATCAAGGCCATGTTTTATTTTAGGCCATATAAATAGAGAATTCTCATATTTTATTTTAGGTTATATAAATAGGGAATTCTCATGTTTTATTTTAGGCTATTTAAAAAGGGAATTCTCATATTTTATCTTAGGCTATATAAATACAGAATTCTCATATTTTATTTAGGCTATGTAAATATAGAACTCTCATATTTTATTTTAAGCCATACAAACACTACTCCCCACCCCATCTTGTTCATGTAAGTGTGTCTTCTTATTTACTCAAGCTACAAACCAGGGAGGAGCTACGTAACTTATCATGCCATATACTTCTCATATCTACATTGTATGTCTTTCAAAATGTTCTATACATTTAATGATTGTCATGGATTTCTTTGCACACATCTTACACATCAGCTTACCAGAAACCAGCCAATACAGGCCATAGGCTGGAGAACCAATTATTATAAATATTTTCATAACCAGTAAACTATCCAACCAAATAGCAAAAGTCTGGCCTGTAGACAAAAGCAAAGTCATGGGCTATTTCAAAATTTTCTAGGCAAGTGACCCTTTTCACTTAATTATGTTCTGTAGAGTTAGCATTTAAATGTGACACAAATGTCCGCTCTTATAATTTACAATCCAAATGGTGCTCCGGGCAAATGAAATGGTACAGCAGGAAACAGGAGTGAATCAGGAGCCAGGGAAACATTGTGTCAGCATAGAGTCGCACAGCCACAGACGTCCACAATGGTTTCTACTGCATGTGGTTCAGGGCCAACCTCCACTGCAAAGGGGAATCACAAACCATGACACGCTTCAGGAACAATCGGGACCACGGCACTTAATTAAAGGGGTGGAGGTGCAGAAGATGTCCACTTGAAAATATTCTCCAGCAAATCATCTGTATCTAATCAGTGATCACGATAATATAGCTAAGGTCTATGACATAGTTTCTAACAGAAAGTCTCCTAAGAATGCTTCCAATCTACCTTTTACAGCAGAGCAGCGTAGTGATAACCTGGATCAGGTAGGAGTGGAAACGAAAGACCCGGAGTGGCAGTAACGCAGAGCAGGGATTTCTATGACATTCCAGACGACTATGACCAGACATTATCGACAAACATTACGTTTACCCTTTTGTGCCAAGTAGAAAAACCAACCTTCACAAACATGTATGTCCAATAAAAGGTATGATGTCCTAATGAAATTGTTTCCATTTGGCTGAAGGATATCCTTTCTCAACGATGCTTTCTCTATGTAATCACAAACATCAGGTGACAACTCCCTATGAAAACATTTGTGGTATGGAAACATGAACACTTGCTGTGTCAAGATGATTAGTAAGGCAGCATGAGCTTGGCCTTGATTTCCAACAACACATCACTCCCCAACACAGTCTAGGTGAGGTACCATCAACATCAGCCATGCTCCAGAGCCAGTCCAAAGAGTGGACCAGACGACCCAAAGGACATCCTCCTTCACCTCTCCTGCCTGGGTGAAAACATTCTGCCTTAGAGATCTAATAATCTTGCTAAAGAGCTAATTAGCCAGGGAAAGAGGGCCTTTTTGTTCTAATTAGGTTATCGCAGAGAGAGCGCCCATAATCAAGGGAGTAGGAAGATGTGGGCCGAGAAGAAGAAACCGCAGCAGCCAATGAGGCAGAAGAGGGACACTCACCCACTGGCCCACTGCAATTACCCCTCCAATCATCTATTTGGGTTACATACAGGAATTTCTTAGGTGATTTTGCAGCCTCCAAATTTCTACAGTGTTGTGGGGCTAAGCTCTCATGACAGCAACCACAACTGTGATTCCCTTGAAAAAGCCAACATGATAGAGAATTTTATGTGGTAGATGACCAGAAACTCCAAAACTGCTTTGTGGGCAAACAGCATCCTTCTTAATGACAAAACGTGTGTGACTGCTCTAAAGGTTACAGTAGTAGTAGTACAATATCTACTCTTTATATTTATACATATATATATATATATAATAATCTATATATATATATAAATAATCTATAATCTATAAAATCTCTCTCTATATATATAATAACCAACGCTATCACACGATTATTCCAGCTATTGAATAAACTAATGGCCAGCGGAGCCTTTCTTTCACAGATCTTTGAATGGTTTCCATTGCTGCAGAAGGATCCTTAGGGCAGACTGGAGCGAGGTTCTCTTGTGAGTCCTTCTAAAAGTCTAGACTGAGCACAATAGATGACAGGGACTTTATTCTTCCAGGACCAAGAGTGGAAACAATCTGTTCAAAGAAGGAAAGCTTAAAAAATCTTTATCTTCTGCATTTTCCAAACACTTTTTAGCAGATGAACTACCAGACTGTGACGTTTTAACTGCTTTAAATGACCCTTATTCTCGTTTGATTTTGAATTATTTGTTTTGTTTAATCTCGTTGTTTTGTTTTCCCCAATACATTTAGAGTATTTTTGTTTTGAAAAAGCACCTGATCAATCTGTAAAATAATCTAATTCTATTCTCATGATAGCCTATAGGCTATGCAGTATATCTACAGTATAGCTGAGGGCACGGGGACTGCAGTGTGGGAAAGGAAAATTAGCGCCTGGCCCAAGAGATGAATTTGATGGCTAATGTAAAACTAACAGACTCTCATAAATCAGGGAAGAGGGGGAGAGTCCATGATGAGAGTTAATCAATACAAAGGCCAGGCTTTGCCACAGCACAAAATGCACCCCATTCATTCTGAGGGGACTTTGAGGGGAGACATCAGTCACATTAGAGCACGTATGGCACAATGAGGAGGAAATGGTTTTGTCACACACACAAGCTCTCCCAAAGCTGGACTGGCTTTCCTACACTCTGACCCTAAGTTGTGCTTTGATTTAGGCTTGTTTCCATGGACCAGACTGAAATTACAAACAAAAAACATTATCATGAAAGAAACACAAAAACTGTTCTAATGTTCCGAGTGGTTCAGCTATAACTAAATCTAATTGTGCACATTCTCCAGTCAGCAATGCTTCCCTAATGACAATTCCAAAACAAAGTGATAAATTGAAATAGAAATAGAGCATTTGCTAGCAGGAAATT
The DNA here is from genome assembly GCA_036024795.1 of Galaxias rostratus. Taxonomy (NCBI): domain Eukaryota; kingdom Metazoa; phylum Chordata; class Actinopteri; order Galaxiiformes; family Galaxiidae; genus Galaxias; species Galaxias rostratus. The sequence continues at coordinate 11,573 of JAVQJS010150422.1, read as the reverse complement.
ATTCAAAACATTAGTCAAACAGAGCCCTGTGTTGCCTTCTGGCGAACATATTAAAGTTTAATATCTAATTATAAAAAAGGTGTGAAATTAAATATTTAGAAACTTTGAATCATTCAAATACTATTTTGGAGACTTGATTGTAGTGTTAAAGTTGCCTCTGCAACTGACCTTGACAAAAAAAGGTCACATTTGATTACCATTGCACACAGTGTGAGAGAGCACTAACCGGTTTCGTAGTATGATTCTCATAAATAAGCAAAAAGTAATCCTAGTTCCAATGGCGTAAGTAAAATGCACCGATAGCGGCTAAAAGGTCTGACTATAGGCCGACTTTATAGCCCAAGACATAGCTTAAAGTTAACGTTCATTTCAGAATGGAATGGTCCTTCCCTTGCTCCACCCTGTCCTCACAGCAAGCCACAGTCCGCCTCTCCCCCAGCCAGGCTCCTGACCCCTATTAGGCTTTTCACACAGTCCTCTCACACAGCGGTGGCTGTGGACACGCGGGGAGCCAATATGCCTCCATAATTGGGACAGCAGTGCGGCCACCATCCAAGGCCATTAATCCCTTCCACCTCGGCCAAGAGGACCCGCATGGAGATGGCAGGGTGCATAGTAATTGGACCTGAGCACCCTTGTCTTCCCCTACCCTCTTTACATGAACACACCCTCCTCAGGCTCTTTAGCCCAGGCTAAGGTACAGTTGGACGGCAGCTCCTTCCCAGCGTATCAAGCGACCATGTCAGTTGGAATAGACCGTAGCAGTAATCAGATTTATGAAAGGTAAATAATATAAACAACAGATAAATAATTCAACTCAAAAAGAGTTGGAGCGGAGGTGTGATCTGCCATTTCAATAAAACAGTGTGCTTGGTGGTCTCAAAGCCAAATAGAACCTACCCTCTTTATTGTAAGGTACCCTTGGCCTGCACCTTCTACAGGGACTGTCTGTATTGCCCAAGAGTTCAGTGGGAATCATACACTGCCCAAAAATAATGTGAAAGGTTAGTAGAGTGACCTGCTTAAGAATAATGCTCCATCCAGGGCTACAGATGAGCCCGGTGTCTGTAATTAATGTATGTGATACAAGAAATGGATACTGTGGTGAGAGTCAGTGTCCAGTGGGCTGACAGAGAGCTAGGGCTGCTGTAGGTTTCCCCTCCCACTGCTGTTTAGGACTCCCTCCTTTGGCTCCCATTACATGTGCTCCAGCTCCCACTCAATAGAAGGCTAATCACAGCGTGCATGCTTTGTAAATCTCCGTCCCATTACTTTTCCTGAGCTTCTCATGCATCAAAATTTTGCCAAACCACCGAAAACTTTATTTAGTATCCAATGCATTTCAAATTCGAGATGGTTGATAATGATTTTGCGTCAGGGGCACCCAGTGGAAAAGGAGTGAGCTGGAGAGAAGGGAATGGGACTAAATCAATAGGGCCGGCACATTTTCTCTTCCTGGCTGTGGCAGTGAAGGGGATCTATTATGAGGAAATCATGATTTATGTTGGCGGTGGAGGTGGACGAGGTGAGCAAGGGATGGAGGTGCACGTCAATAATGATGAATGCAGCCCTCCTCCCCCTCACATGCCCACCCAGCCCCTCCACTCACCACCTCCTCCTCCCCCTCACATGCCCAACAGGCCCCCTCACTCACCTCCTCTCTTCTCCTCCACTCACCTGCTCTCTCCTCCTCCCCTCTCACATGCCCTCCCAGCCCCCTCACTCACCTCCTCTCTTCTCCTCCCCTCTTACATGCTCTGCCCAGCCCCCTCACTCACCTGATCTCCTCTCCTCCCCCTAACATGTCCGCCGAGCCCCCTCACTCACCTCCTCTCCTCCTCCTAACATGTCCGCCGAGCCCCCTCACTCACCTTCTCACCTCGCCTTTCATGTGGCTCAGTTGACATCACAGCAGGACCCTGGACCAGGTACCTCTCACCCCCTCCCATCAGCCCTGTCCAGCCGCCCCTCCTCTCCCCAGATAGTGGCGTCTTTTGGTACGTTCCTCATCTCGTGCGATCCGTCTGTGTGAGCGCTGGTTGCCACGCTGCCCATGATGGATTCACATCATCCAGAGCTGTGCGCCAAGAGGAACAAGGCAGTCACCTTTAAGCAGGGGTTGAGCAATTTGTCTCTGCCAAATGTTACACACATACACGCACGCACACATGTATGCACGCACGCATGCACGCACGCACGCACACAAGCACACACACACGTCCCCTGTCCACATGCAAGCCCAACAGTGAACAGTAGGAAGAGGGAGAGAATGGATGGGAAAGGAAAGGGGATCAACTACAGCAGATGGAGATCAAAATGAAGCATGGAGAGGTGGTAAGACACTGACATTGTACCCAGAATAACCCAATACAAACGCCTCACATTGTTGGAGATACTGCAACAGAAACTTGAGAATAGTCATTATTTACAATCGACATCCCACCAAAAGAAACCAACTGATCTCTTTTAAAAGTCACCATAGACACAGGATACACCACTGACGTGGTCATATTTCTGAGTGAACGTTCCTGTGCAGGGGAACGTACGTGATGTAGAGATCAGATAGAAGAATAGTGTGAGTGGCAGGGCAGGAGGAAACACTTGGGGACTCTGTCACATGACAAGCATTTTCATTGTAAGGTGCATTATGCAAAGCTCCTATAAAAGACAGAGCCACGTCGGTCAGATTCTCATCCTCACGCTTTGTAAAGAAAGGGCCTTTTCATTTTTTTCAGCGAATGGCCAGGCTAAAATGTTAAGGCAATGACTCACCTCAGCAGATTGCAATCGTACTTCTTCAATAGGTAACAACGAATATCTTAAATGTATGCATTCAGATTTTTTCAAAGGCAAATCAAAATGTTAATACCCTGTTATAATCAACCCCTTGAGGTTTTGTTTTTTATCCAGGTTCTGTGTGAGACCAACAGCTTTAGTGGGCCATGGTAATTGACAGCTGTGATAGCACCTGGATATAATAGTTTAACCAAAAAAGGCCTTAGTCAGAACATCCTATCAGGGACCTTGTTATTGACTAAATTGCCAGCAACCTTTTTTTCAGCATCGGTGGGAGGGCTGGCCATTTCCCAAATAACTAGAGAGATTGCATTAAATCTGATGGGACAAGTCAAACGGAGGGCATGTCGATGAAAAAGAGAAGAAAGGACTTTGACTTCTCACACAAAAGATGTAAACACTGCTTTTAAGGGAAAAGGCCTATTTCATAGTTTACAGACGATACTTCCTGATTTCGCAGCCATATGTTAACGTAGAGGTGGCAGTGTTCCTGTTGCTTGACAAATAGCTGGAATAAAGCCTACTTAACATGCTTGGGTGCACCAGCGGCTGAGAGACACGGGGAGATCACCCCCTCCCCACAACCCACCCACCCCATCCCCCCCTTATTGCTGTATTTACTATCTGGCACACAGATCCAACCCTCTCCTGCTGCTAAGCTCTGGGCAAACAGGACGGTTCACTACAGTCATGGGCATATAGAATGGATTAGCTAGAGCGCCCACCAAACACACTGGAAAACCCACACACACATGCACGCACACACGCACACACACACACACACACACACAAATACAGCCACATATCCTTTTCATATTGATAGACTCTGAATACAGATGCCTCAATTTATAAACCGTTATGAGCCAATGTTTTGGGACAGAAAAGGTTTTTGTGTATTCTGCAGCTATTTACTCCACCATAGATTTAAAATATAACTTTAACAATGAGGTTAAAGTTCAAAGGCCACCTTTTGTATGAATATGATCATTTTGGATGAACCCTGCCGACGTTTAAACAATTTTGACACGTAGCCCCCAATTACTTAAATTAAGGACTAAAAGTAATAGTCACCATACTTCAGAATGTATTTTAACTTATCTTCCTTGAATTATTAAATGGTCTCTCAGGATTGCCATGCATATATTTTTGGCCAACTCCTTCATTTCAATGGGCTTTAAGGGGGGCACTGGAGATTGGCGACTTCAATTTGTTCAATTACATTGGTCTCCTGAAATAGAAGGACTACGTATGAAGAGATCTGCAAGGGCTTCACCAGAATACTGTCAAATTAAAGATAAAAGTAGAAGCTTGCTTTCCTTCATTTCAGTGACACAGGATGTGATGCTGTTTAAAATGCAAAGGGCTGACATGTTACGGCACACAGAGAAGACCAAAGATGCAACAATGTCTACATTTCCAAAATGGGAGTCATAACACAATAAAGAACATTTTCTAAATGTATGTTTATATGAAAATGCATGTGTAGTTCATGCCAGTATATGGAGGGAATATTTAAGTGACAAAGATGAAAAATAAAGAGGAGTCGAAAGTCTGCCAGTCAGCCAGCCCAGTGGACTGGAAAACAATTCTAGAGGCATTGTCGTACGGGCAACTGACAAAAGGTCCTTCCAGAGGCGGGTACATGATCTAGATACTAATCAAACATCATTTACAGCTTGTTTTATTTGAGCCTCTTGAGACACCGTTCCCTCCTGCCTCTTTGCCATGGCAACCAAGGTCTCATTTCAAAGGTGTCATGCTGCATTATCATCTCACCGACTCAACCAGTTCCCCCGCCACACACACACACTTCTTTCCCTTCCTGCACTCCAAACCTCCCTCCCACCCCTCCACTCACATCCCTCACTTTTCCCCAGCACCCTAGAAAAAAATCTCCCTCTATCTCCAACACACGTACAGGAAAAAATAGGAAAAGAGATTGATAAAGCACAAAGATAGAGGGAAGAGAAAAACCTGCACATAAAAAAGACTATTAAACACAGAATAGTTAAGAACATCTATTCTCTCATTGTCACTGTGGAATATGCCAACAAACTTGGCATGCATGGGTAGGGCATATTTTCTTAGTGAGAATGATAAGCATACATTTATTTACATATCTGGACATTGTCTACTGCAACGTTACCATCCAATACCGTTTACAAGAGTCCTCTTCCATTTAAGACTGCTCACCAGTTCACCTACAAACAGAGTAAACATGGTTATTTGTCATGGTAAAGTGATCACAGATTACAGACTGGGGCTTTTTTGTTTGTATAAGAGAATTCATGAGAAAAAGTCAAAGACCGGACTCCTCCTTCTTTTCAAACACCCTATCCATCCACACAAAAAGAACAATATCTTCTCTGTGAAGAAGATCGGATCCAGTAGTGAAGTGCATGTTCTCTCCACATTGAACGCTTTGCCAGTGTCCTATGTCGATGAGGACAGTGGAGGAAAACACTTTTTAACTTCGTTAAGCGTAAAGAAGGTTTTGGGTAAGAAGGAGAGTGCTATTTGTTTATACGTCTCCAGTGAAGCCCCAGCCTTGCTACACAAGATGGTGTCAGACAGCGTCTATGCCAACACCCCTTGTAAATGGCTGGGGCTTGGCTTCTTTGTTTTGTGCCAATTGACTTCCTGAGGCTGCAATTTTCTGACAAGAAAAGCTGCAAGCAGTGCCACTGTGCTATGACACGCCTGCCTGCCTCAACGGACTGAGCCACCCCCTTCACCAAACCCTTAGGGCTAGCAAATATGCAGATTGTACGATGGATGCCGGTGGCATTGGGGAAGGCAAGTAAGCTGGGAGAAAGGCAGGGGAACCAAGACCCAAGGACAAATTAATTTAGTCTGTAGGACAAACCCAGTTTGACCAATACAAGTCTGTGATCCAATTTCATTGATTATCTTCTCACTGCTGCAGCATAAAAGCAGGCTGAAAGATGATTTCTAGTATTATATTTACAATATCTTGCATGCCACATTCAACTCAGGTGCACCTCCTCCATGAGCCGAGGCCAGTCTGAGGGGTGGGGGTCACCTTGCAGGGCGAGTGTCATCTTGACCTCTCCATCTCCCACTGCACACTGTGAGTAAAGCCATTCGCTTGGCCTCTACCTTGTGCTACGCTGTGATATGCAAGCAAGGGCGCTTTAACCTGCCTAGATTCCATTAGCGAGCTGCCAGTTCTCCCGCTCCACTGTTTCCGTGGCATATTAAACAGATTAATAGAACGACGCTCCAGGGAGGGAGAGCGCCCTGTCAATCTCGGCTAAAAACACAAAAGCAGAAAATGAAAGAAGCCCCAGGCTGAACCGTCCAAGCTGATAAAACGGAGGTAAATCTCACATACAAGAAGAAAAACAGACAGATGGTAAATATTTATTCTCTCCACAAGTCGAGGGGAAAAGACCAAACATGATGGCCTAGCTATACCATGGCGCTGTGAGATCAGGGGATCTTTCTTTTTTAGAGCTCAGCTAAATTAATCACAACATTTCTCTTAAGAAACTAATAGGCTGTTGAAGTTATGCTGGTCTTATACCCCTATTAAACAAATGCACAATTGTTGAATTAATTTTACTTTAGTAGCCAGTAATATACAGAAGTGCATCACATTGACAATCAGGTTTTTGAAGAGGAAAAAAAACGTAATATAACTGTATACATAATAATAACGTAAGGTAATACAAGTGCATTTGTTGTGTGCCTTTCTCTAGTGGTAAAATAACATTTTCATAAAGGTTAATTTTAAATTGAATGGACAGCAGCAGAATAGATATCACAATGCGCAATATATCACACAATATTATCATAAACAAATACGCCAAATGAGGGACCACTATATAAATACAATATCATTTATCCATCTCCACATCATTCTAGGAGTGAATCAAGTAGTTGGATTCCAGGCTATGGATACAAAAGCTGAAGAAACTTTCCAAAGCCCTGCAATTCACTCCCTACACTAAAAAATCATATAATGGGTCATTACATTAAACCATCTCTTCTAATATCCTCCAGTCCTTTGCTAGCCCATACCCTGGGGCTGCGGGCAAAGGGAGGGACATCTAATGGTCTACTGTATTAGCGGGCTAATTGCCCTGTCGTGGTCTCTGTTGGATTGCGAGCAGGGCCCGCTTTAGTTTAATTGTGAACCGTCCCGTTTCATAACCCCCACTAAGGAGCTGGCCACCGGTGCGAGGAGTCAGGATTAAGTGTCAGAGGTGTTCCTAGTGGTGCATAGAGAAGGAGACGAGGCGCGCCGTAACCTCCATGATTTAGGGAGATACTGCCACCTGCTGGAACTCTCATAACTACTATAGCCACAGACCCCACCCCAGACCGCAATACCTGGCACTGGAGGAACAGACACTGGGCCTCGTGTTTTCAGCTATGTTTTGTAAAATGCCCTGTTTTATCAGACTTAACACACGAGGTATGAACTTGTCTATTATGATTCCTTTCCACATCGTCGTCAACATTTTCAGTGTGGACTCCTTCCTCCCTTCGTATTACACCAAAAGACATAGGACCCAGCCTCTAGCTTCACCTTTATTGTTATTCTGCCTATGTGTGATTCCTCTCCAACAACAAAAAGAGATTATAATGCACCTCTCTCCGCAGACCACCACATCCTCCAGGGGCCCGTCTCTTTGAATTTCTTTTGAGAGCACAAGTTATTTATGGAAAAACATAATCAGGTGATAGAAAACGAGCTTATGACCTTTATACTTTTAGATTGAACTCATGGTAGACATGGAGGGGAAAATGGCAAACAAGCGAGGTGAAAGTGACAACCTTATCTGATATTAGAATAGACCCCCTCAGAATTAGAGGCCGTCATCTGTATTATGCTCTATTAAATACATTATCTAGGGAAATACGCAAGTTACCATCTTCTTTTAACATACTGGCGACCACACACACTGGTTCAATCAGGACCTGAGTTTTCAGGGAGTCATTTCAGGCATGAAATGCGAGCAGGACCTTGGTGAACAACCTAATTTTGCAAACCTTTGACCACTACATTGCAACTCACATTATTGTTGCTTAGAGGCCTATATTGTTGTGAGAAAAAAATATAATTGTGTGCCAAGCTGTGGGTGAAAACAACATTATGTGCTAACAGCCACTTTTGTGCAAATGTTGTTTTGCACAGTGGCGGATCGGAGAGCTAAGGACTGTGCGTTTTTGGAGAGTCCTCCAGGTATTTGCAATCAGAAATAATAACAGTATTTGTTGACAGGCGCAAAAAGAGAAGTTGTAATGATCATGTTTGAACCCTGCGTTAAAGCACCAAGAATTCATGTACCAATTCCACACACTACTAAATTTCAATGAGATCCTCAAAAATGTATGTCTTTTTAAACTTGCAAAATGTTTTATCTCTAACTATAAGTTGTTCCCTCACAACACATGCAGAAAATTAGGCAATTTTTTATGGAACATGCATTGCAATAATACATTTAAAAAATATATATATATAAAGAAAGTGGCATGCCTGCAGTGCAATTTGTGTTGTTGCTTTCAACACATGCGGTACTTTTTTTTTTTTTTTTGCTATTTTAAACAGACATACATACATTTTAGGAGTGAGGCAGCAGCAGACATATGGGCCTGTCTTGTCTGTGATTAACACATGAAGTGAAGAGGACAAGCTGACACATCTCTGAAACCCTTGAGCAGATCCTCAACCCTTCTCACCGTGGTCCCGTCAACCGCGCCGCGGCGCCCAGGGAATTTACATTTTAATGGCTTGAGCTGCCTGGTGCCTGCGCATCAGAGTGCAAGCTCAGCCCAAACAGCAGGTGACCGCTCCCCCAGCGCTCGCTGTGACCCCCTGAGACAATGCGCTTCTCTTATCAGCCCAGGCCCTAATGCTGGGGCACAAAGCAGCCAGCCACCGTACATTTCACAGCCACTGTTTGTTCATGGAAGCAGCCTGATTTAATCAGAGACATTGCAAAATCTACCTGATAACTATTAAAACATAATACTAAAAGCAAGCTGGTAGCACACAAAAAACAAGGACCAGAAATGTGCATAGAACACACAATCAGGGAAAAGCTTTGACATAAAATAAAAGCATCGTTTCCCCGGACACAAAGCTTTAAAAATACACTTGTCTTGAGAGATTTACTTTGCTGTCAACTTACCATTTAACTGAACCAGCCAGGCAGTGTGTCAGCTCCAGACCAGAAGTCAGCTAAAGGACTCTCCCCAACCCCCCCAATCAATAAATATCCAGCATGCCAAAAGCAATCAAACCTAATTAACTGTGTGCATGTTGATGAGTGTGCAGAGCTTATCAAAACAGTTGGACAAGCAGAGAAAATGGCCTGTTTGTATCTATGCCATAAGTACCTGGGGCACTACCAGAGCGTCTTCCTATGGCTGTGGCAGATACCTCCTTGGTCCAAAGGATATGTTCAGACACGTGAAATTTAAAATGGTTTGAACTTACAGATTGAGCAAAATACAAAACGTATATATCTGTATATCTATATATCTATATATATATATATATATATATATATATATTTATATATATATACACACACACACACACACACACACACACACACACACATATGCGCATGCATGCGCACACACACACACATTCAGCTGTACGCCCTGACAGGTGATAGGAATGGTTGAACACAGCCCAGAGAATGGGTGGATGTATGTTGACACGGGCACAAACCAACAACGTCAAAGCAACAAGCAAAAGGGATATTACGGCTATACGAACGGTGTCAAATCAAAGAAACAAACAAAAGAGCTAAGCTGCCTATTGCAAGCTTGCTGTCAAAACTACACAGGGGCTTCTCAACTAATGGTACTAAACAAAGAATTCCCTACGTGAAGTCAAATGTAAACCCACGGGTATCTAAGCTAGCCAATAACCAGAAAATTAAGCACAGTATCGCATACTGGCAAAATAAAGGGATCAGAATTAACAAAACACCAAACATAGTACCAACCACTGGTAATACAGGGGGAAAGGGAAAAAACCTCAATAAAAACCTGTAATAAATATGGAATTAAAGGGAGGGGGAACTGGTACAAACTGTATATAATACAGCATCAAAACGGGCAAAGGTGAAAAACAACAATTGAAAAAAAATCTAAATTCCACATACAATACCTCATAATGACAAAGTGAAAAAGTGTTTTAAAATATAAAAAATATACAATATCACGTGTACGTAAGTATTCACACACTTTGCTGTGACATTTAAACTTGAGAGCAGGTGCAACTCGTTTTCACTGATCTTTCTTGAGATCTAAGTTTCTACAACTTGACTGGAGCCCACCTGTGTCAAATTCAATTGATTGGAAACGATTTGGAAAGGCAAACACTTGTTTATGTAAGGTCCCACACTTGACAATGCATGTTGAAGCACAAACCAAGCCATGAAGTCCAAGGAATTGTCAGAGACAGGATGTATTAAGGCACAGATCTAGGGAAGGGTATACAAATGTCTGCAGCATTGAAGGTCCCAACGTTAACAAATGGAAGAAGTTTGAAACCACTCTTCCTAGAGCTGGATGCCCGGCCGAAGTGAGAGATCATGGGAGAAGGGCCTTGGAGAGGAAAGTGACCAAGAACCCGATGGTCACTCTGATGGAGCTCCAGAGATTAGTCAGGATCAGAGGAAAGGTAGATGCAGCAACGTAGAGAAATTATTGATGAAAACCTGCTCCACTGCGCAATGGACCTCAGACTGAGACTCTGAACACCGGTGCTCCGCAGGGCTGCGTGCTTAGCCCTCTACTGTACTCACTGTTCACCCACGACTGTGGTGAAACAGTTCCAATACAGTCAACAAGTTTGCTGACGACACGACCATCATCGGCCGGATCACCAACGGTGACAAGACGGCCTACAGAGAGGAGGTCAGAGCCTTGGCATCCTGGTGCCAGGGGAACAACCTCCATCTCAACGTTGAAAAAACTAAGAAGCCGATTGTGGACTACAGGAGGGGCCAGAGCACGGGACACGCCCTATCAACATCAATAGGGCGGCGGTGGAGAGTCAGCAGCTTCAGGTTCCTCGGTGTTCACATCAGCGAGGACCTCACCTAGGACCACCACGCTGACATCATCACCAGGACAGCTAGACAGAGACTCTTCCTCCTATGCAGGCTGAGGAGGTTCAACATAGACCCCAGGATACTCTGCAACTTCTACAGGTGCATCAGAGAGTATCCTGACTGGCTGCATCACGGCCTGGTATGGCAGCTGCACCGCCCTCAAACGCAAGGCGTTGCTGAGGGTGGTAAATGCGGCACGATGCATCACCAAGTCATATCTGCCCTCCATGGAGGTCCTCTGACAGCAGTGTAGCAGGAAGAAGGCCAGCAAGATCCTCAAGGACTCTCTGCACCCCAGCCACAAGCTGTTCTGCCTGCTGCCCTCAGGCAGACGGTCTCGTACCATCCGAACTCACTCTACCAGATTCAAAGACAGTTTCTTTACTCAAGCCATCAGGCTTTTGAACAATCACACCTGAGCCCCCACCCTCCGTGCACAATAGGACACTTTGACTTTGACTCTGTCAGTTTATACGGACTCTGTCACCTTAGAACCCCATACACCGGACATCTTTATAACTTAGTTGTACATTTTATATTAGATTTGATTTACCTATTTTGTTATATTCTATTAAAATGTCTGCATTAGCGTTAGGTGTCGAAGAGACACAAGAATTTAATTGCATACTTTTGCCTCTGTGAACGTTACGCATTTGACAATAAAAAAACCTTGAA
>JAVQJS010150412.1:0-11023 GCA_036024795.1 Galaxias rostratus | reverse complement strand
GCCGAGTGTTTGTGTCTGTGTGTGTGTGTGTGTGTGTGTGTGTGTGTGTGTGTGTGTGTGTGTGTGTGTGTGTGTGTGTGTGTGTGTGTGTGTGTGCGTGCGTGCGTGCGTGCACGCGTGCGTGCGTGCGTGCGTTTTCCAATGCTCCCCCTATGCATAATGTGTGCTGGCGTCTACGTGCGTGCCAGCGTGTCCCAGATATCAGAGACGTGACTCTTTCTCATGCGGCGTCTTTCCACTTACGGCCTGTGATCTCGAAGAGCACCTTGTCGTTGAGTCCCAGCCTCAGCTCGGGCATGCCCGACAGCACCACCCTGAGCTTCACGCTGCCCACGATCTCACTGCGCAGAACGCTGCCGCTGGAGCTCACCTGCAGGGAGACGGCCACAGGTCAGAGGGGCGCAACCAGAGGAAGACTCTGACGGAGCGGAGACAGTCTCCCAGAGGAAATGAAGGAGGAGAAAACAGAGAGAGAGAGAGTGTGACCGAGACACAGGGACAGATACGGACACAGAAAGAAAGAGTAATGAAGTGAGAGCGAGAAAAAAAAACTGAGAAAAGCAGAGAGAGATAAAGAGAGACACAGGGACCAATAGAAAGACTAATAGGGTGAGAGAGAGTAAGAGAGAGAAACTGAGAGAGAGGAAGAGACAGATACAGAGAAAGAGAGAGAGAGAGAGACCAACGGAGTCCAGAAAAATTGGATGAGGGGAACAAAAACTGTGAAGTACAAGTTCCCGGACCTAATTGAAGAAGACAATCAGAGGATGTGGCTGGGTTCCATGGTAATGAGTGTGTCTAATTTGAATTCATGGAAGAATGGAAATGACGTTGAGCAGCTGCTTGAACACGAGGAACAAGTAGTTTAATGACTATACATTAACCTTGGCTAGAGTTAACACCGCCTATATTTATTTACCCTATGTTGAACAAATACATTTACATTATTCATTTAGGTTAACTTTTTTTTTTTTTAAACAACATGGACTTTCATTTATGGGAAATATGAATTCCGCCCTCTAAAGGAGGCGTTTCAAAATTGCCGCTGGTTTAGTTGTCTACTGCGGTGGCTGAACGAGGCACACCGTATCCGAGTCCATGCAACATTAGACCAGCTGCCTGTCCATCAACTGCTCCATTTCACCGCCTGTCCGTCATCGCCAGGTCACCACAAGACACAGGCTGCACAGCGGAGCGTCAACACTAACTGGCTGGGACGTGGGGGGAAGTCGAACACAAAGACAGACCGTTCTACCTGTCACTGCTTGTCACACACGGTTTGCCATTTTGCCATTGTGTAACAGACTTTTACACAGGCTTTATAATAAACGGCGATAGCTCGAGATGTTGTCATGTCGAATTCGTATCGAGCACATTCACGGTTCATTCAAATCCATGCCGAGATTGTTTGCGCCATCGTGACGCTGGACAACGGCGGTTTGGTTCAGCTCATGAGGTTGTCACCGTCGCACCTTTTAGTGTTCACTCCCTATCATCTCCCAAGCACCTCATATTAAAAGGTCGCTTCAATTACGACTGCAACCAAAGGAGTTGGGCGATGCTCCAGGAGAATTTATTTAGCTAAAGTGGAACCAATTAGCCGCAGCGGTGCCAACGGACGTGCGTCCCTCAGTCCATTCCGGCAGCCGGCGTCTCATCCCAGAATGGACGACAGAGGCCCGGGCTCCTCACCAGCAGGTTGACCGACTCGATGACGTCCATGAAGACCTCGTTCTTCCGGTACTTGATGCCCTCTGACCTCCAGGACACGGCATTGGTGACAGTGGCGGGGGGACGCGGGGCGCCCACCTCCAGCTTGTGGCCCTGCTGGGTGATGTACCTGCAATACAAACGGGTGGTGGGGGGGGACAATATTTACGTGAGGAGCAGGCGATAAACATAATTAAGAAGGATGTTTGTTTGATCAGCCGAGTCTTAGGCTTGATGTTTTGTTGTCACAGTCTGGCGGTCTTATTTGAATAACAATAATAGTAAAAAAAAACGCGGGGACGTTATCTTCTCTCCTGCATCTTTCACGGCTTAACAACTTTGGCTGATACGTATCCAAACGGATAAACCCTCAACACTCTGTTGGAAAACAATTAAAGGGGACTTGATTTCAGAGGATGGATCGTGATGTGAAAGCATGTAATTGGGAGGAAAAAAAGGGTGAGAAAGAAGATCAGGACGTTGACAGTAAATGTGTGAATCTGCAAGTCCCTAAGCCCCTGCACACTTCACCGCCTAGACTGCATCAACACCACCCGTCACTCACAAGCTCAAGTTACCAGTGTCACAGGAGGCAGCCAGTCAAGTCTCCTGTTGCGGGGGGAGGGGGTTCAGTCCGGAGGGACACAGACAGTGAGTACACAGGGACCTCTAAAGCACACGCACCCCGTGACCCTGGATGTTTATGGCTCAAACCACCCACCCCCTGCCTGGGTTTACCTTGTCCTGGGGGGGCATTGGGGCCTGGGCAGTAGTTTAGACAGAGTCACTGACACACAGACAGGGAGGGGGGCTGTAGTTTAGACAAAGTCACCTACATACAAACAGGGAGGGTGGGGGGGGGGGTGGTTTAGACAGTCACCAACACACAGCCAGAGCAGGGTATGTAGTTTAGACAAAGTCAACTACACACATACAGGGAGGGTGGGGGCTGTATCTTAAGCAAAGTCGCATACACACAAACAGGGAGGGGGGGGGGGGGCTGTGGTTTAGACAGTCACCGACACACAGCCAGGGATGGGGGCAGTGTGGTTTAGACAGAGTTGCCGAGGCACAGACAGGGAGGCGGGCTGTAGTTTGGACCTCTACTTAGAGTCACCTACACTGAGACATCGGAGGACACCCTGTGGCATGTACATGACAACTGGCTCTATAAATAAGCATCCGGGCCACCGGCCCTGCTCTCTGCTGCCCACTGGGTCACACACCCGTTTAGACCGGCGCTCTCACGAATGCCAGACCCAGACCCACACACAGACAGACAACAGGGGGCGGCTAATGGCCAAGGCAAGCAGGCGGATATTTAAGGACGTAGCGCTCTGAACATGCTCAAGCGCACACACACACACACACACACACACACACACACACACACACACACCCCCCTTCAGGCCTGTAAAAGTACCCTCAGTCCCTCCGTCCCCTGCCGTTATGACGACCACACAGACCCCACTGGTGTCCCCATGTTAGCCTGCTCACACCAAACTGCCCCCCTCCCACCCCCGCCCGCCCGTCCCCCCGGGGCTCCTGCTTACATCTCCGAGGAGCCCCGAGCTCTGTCTGCACAGGCCCCAGGAAAACGCTGGATGAAAAGGGAACAAATTCACTCGACAGAAGCGCTATCCAACGGGCTGATGGTGGCGCGTCCTCGATTCCAACAACATGCAACGCTCTCTCTTCACAGGCAGAGAGGACGAAAGAAGGGGGGGGGGACACAATCCCGGGGTGTGACGAGATAAAAGGCTCGACCGGTGGGAGGATGGATCTGCGGAGGGGAGGCTGGGATGAAGGAGTGGGTTGCCGGGATGCGTTTGTTTGTTTCGCCCCGACTCTCCTCAGACATGCAAATGAGCGCATCAGAGAGGAGGGCTGGCGGCACGGTGACCGATTTACATCAGAAAAGCTGTCACACTTTATCACACCACACAGAGCGAGAGACACAGAGAGAAACGGGGGAAAGGGGTAAACGAGAAAAGAAATAAAAGAGAGAGACAGAGAGAGAAGCACAAACTGTGCAAACGAAGGTGGGACAGAACAAACAGGGGGGGGGGGGGGGTACATTTCAAATGTACGCCAGTGTGACATTTCAGTTTAGGTATGCTGAAAGAGAGAGACACACTTACAACCGTGGCTCGACGAGCAAGTTAGACCAGGCAGAGTGTGTCTCTGTGTGATGTAATGGAAGCCTTGTATTGCTGTGGCTCTGTGGTGACAAAGACAACATACAGAGACACTGAGGGGAGAGAGAGAGACGATGACACTGTGTGCACTTGTTTGATGGGGGTGGGGTGGTCTCTAGGGACACGAGAAGAGCAGTGGTTTGTCTGTTTCCTGAAAGAAAGTCAGCTGACATTCTGTGTGTGAGTGTGTGTGTGTGTGTATTCGTCAACAGGGATTATTAGCCCTACTCAGATCCCTGGACAGGGATCACACACACACACACACACACACACACACACACACACACACACACTGTCATTTATGCATGCTCACAAAATAAAAGCCAAAAGTAAAAACTCGTCTTTATGTAAGCACACTAGTCACATCCCACGACAAGGGCATTGCCCGCGGCATCACCAACACATCCATTAACAACACATGTTGCACAGAGGCTTCCCAGAGCAACACTGATTAGGAAGCAGGTCGTTAAGACGACCTGAAAGCCCGCGTTGCCGTGGTTGCATGACCCTAATTAGGGGAAAAGCGAAACCCTTCCTTGGGAACATGCTGTCTTCCCAGGAGCCACGGAGAAAACAACACAGGTCTCTGTCCTAACAACGCCCCACTCTATGCTATCCCCTTACGTAATCTATATCATGTCTATTCTAAGTATGTATAATCTATTCTGTGGCATTTAGAGACTCGAAAAGGATCAAACATTTTGTCAAGTGTGTCACCGAGATAATGTTTCCCACCAAAGTGCTGGCTTACACCAGTACGCCCACTGATCGCTTATATTAACACTACATGTTGCCAGGAGAAACTGTGAAATAATTCCAGGGCCACCACACTCGAGTTCGGAGCTCAGGTGGGCAGACGCCCTACGCCAGTCCACTCACTCTTGGAGGATCTTGCTGTCAGTGGTCTGAGGGAAGCCGAAATCCATGACCTCGTCCATTAGCTCGTACACTGTCACAAAGTTGTCCCGTATGCTCTCCTCTTCCAGCTCCTTGAAATACTCCTTGAACACCTACGGACAGACAGAACAACAGACCAATGGACGCCTGTCTGCTAAATTATTCATATTTATAAATGTCAGTGTCTTGTGCATATGTGTGCGTATGATAATGGAGTCCGTCACACAAACCTCCACTATTTTGTAGAGAAAGGAATAGACCAGGGCTGCATTGGCGTTCTTCTTGGTGATCGCTACCACTGCAAAAAAAAACGTCAAGGACATCGCCAAAAAACAGCATTTTGACAGTTGCAAATGGCTAAGACTCTGCGATTCACACGCAAGCACAGCCATGTGCCAGTGGAAATGACGCGTGGAACGCCCCGAAGATGAGCGCATTGATATACAGGTGACAGGATGTGCAGTGGCTTATGTGTGACATGACTGATCTGTGGGTCAGGAAATGGTCCTGTGATACAATGCCGGAAGTGAAACGGGAGCCGCCACAAACATCTGCAACACCCCGCCCTCCCCACCCCCACCCTACCCACCAGCCCCCCTCAAAGCAGCTGAAGAAGAGCACTTCCTGTGAGGCAGGATACGGTAGAGGTTGCTGTGCTTGATCCAGAGATAGTGTGAGGAGCCGCGGGTGACCAGGGGTGACAGTTCAGCGTCGTCCTCCATCTTCATCAGGATGGGCATGAAGTGGTCGATCTCGTTCATGTCCATGTTGCCCTTGTAGTTCCGGCTTATCAACACCTGGTCAGTTAGAGAGAACGGAAGGGGGGCGGGGGATGCAGGTGGACATTTTGAGTTTCTGCCTTGACGTAGCCGCTCCAAAGATAACAACGTGGAACCAAACATGAGATACAGTACTTTAGTTGACCACCAAATAACACCCAGAGGAAACACAAACCACCTGAATTCCCACATACATCCAACCCCCCCCCCTTCCACACCTACACGCACACATGCAACACACACACCCACACACACACACAGACGCACACACACGCACACACACATTCACTAACAGCAAGAGTCAGGAGTGCAGAGGGACGCTGAAGCTTTTGCTTGCAGGAATAAATGAAAAAAGTGATCAAAGCAGGTGCTTGAAGGAACCGCCTCCCTGAAAATATTGCCTGGGAGCTCCTTGACTGGGAAGGGGCTATTGGGCAGCAGACGGGTGACCGAGGGCGCATGCATACGCTCGCACACACACACACACACACACTCACACACACACACACACACATACACACACACACATACACACCCAACAACAAAGCAGCAGGAAGTAGAGATGAGCCTGGATGGAAATACCAAGCAGAAAACCAATCTAGGTGAGGGAAGGATACGGCTGGAGGGGACGGCTGGGGTTCTCTGCTAGGAGGGGCAGACCGTAGACCCAAGGTTCACAGTTCACACACAGAAAGGGAGAGCTAGCTGGAGCTCAGCAATACATTTATGGCCAGGTTGATTTTGTGGTTTACATTTTGTCAGAGAATATGAATATGAATATGAATATGCGTACAGTAACAACGTTTATTAATCTGAAATTGGGACGATTAGTTTCTGTTCAAGGGGGATAATCCCGCCAAAGGCTCGCTTGGGCACAGGACGGTTGCAGGACAGGAAATTAAAAACAGACAATATTTCCACCATCACTCTTGTATCATTAACACCTCTTCTATCAAACACATTTATCAGAACAGGCCCTGACAAGCTCCGGGTTCCAATTACTACCTTCGTCTTGTTGTGTGCTGCTCCCACTGGCAGACTCTGTGGGGCCTTTTGTTGCTGAGACCTATTTCCATTCTGTAAAAACGTAACCGTGATTCTGAGGACCGATAAGCAAAGTCTATAGGCGATGTGTTCCCAAACAAACACCAACACAAAGGCACGCACACAAACACAAATCACACGTCAAAAGATGCATTATTTGTGACAAAAGGAAAAAGCGGCTGAGCATATCGAAAATATCCCGTATAAGGATTTTGGTTTACCGTTTGTAAATGGTTCTAATCTAGTTTTGTAACGCAGCTCTAAAAGACAAACATTGCAATGACCATATAAAACGATTGTTTCCTCTTAGCACCCTCTGAGTTCATAACCATCGATTAATTTCTCACAGAAAACGGAAGAGGATTTGAAAACCGTTTGATCAACAGGTCAACCCGTACTCTCATGTATTACGATCTATAATAATTCAGAATTGATTGGATCTGATATAGCCCTTCACTAGACACCCAAAGCGCTTTACACCGCAGGGGGGTGACTCACAGTTTGGTCGCTAACGTCCAGCACCCACCATGACCATGACCATGCAGTGTTGCCCTTGAAATGAGAAAAGAGGCAGAGTCACTCTGCCGAGGACTGGTATAGAAACTGGTAGGACACATCACAAATCATCCTGGACAATAGGTTCGGGCCATTGAAAGTCAGCTTCGTTAAGTGTCTTTTTGTTCTTTTTGAGCCACAATCACACTAAATCATGGCGATAAGTAAACTCATTGATTCAAAGGGAAAGTTGTTTGTCTCCCTACTGCGACCACACGGTTCTAATCTCAAAAGCCTGCACTGTGCAGTCGGATGAAGGTCTCCATTTATAAAACCACACTACAGAAAAAGCTACAAAGGAACCCTATTTTCAGGGGGTAGACAGTCAGCCAAGCAGACCACATCTGTGGCCCCACTTGGGGTCTAGCAGTAGGGAGGATGGCCAGAGGGTGGAGGTATAGGATTGCCCCAGGGCAGGTTGGGACGATCGGAATAGCTTTAATCATCCACACGAATCAAGACTTTTACATATGATGGATTAATCCATCCCACTGACAGCCTGATATTCTGAGGCTTTTGCAACGTTCAGCTTGAAGTGTTGGAAACTCATGCATGCAGCTAGAACAGAATGGTGTTCCATCCAGCGGAGAGTAAAAATAAATCCTCCCGGACCCCGACAATAAATCACCACATTTCATTTGATTAGTTTTAAAAAGGACTAAACAAAGTATATTATTATGTAGCGAACTATTTGCATTGCTCAAGCAATGGACAAGTACTGTGTAGCGCAGTTGCAACCTCACATGGTAAGGGACAAGTTTGGCAAGTTATGGTTTCCTTTACAAAGTATATTCAACTATAGTTCATGGCGTGCCATTAATGATACAAAAATGTATCGGCCGTTGAATAGAAAGTAAAAGAGACGAAATAACAATCGACAGTTTTAACCACGACTGCTGGCGACTTATTCTGCTCTGCCGAACGCAGCTCCGCTGTTCAGCAGGTGCTTCGATGTCTTCAAGCAAACTTACCCACCACGTCGCAGAGGACTTAAGAAGTAGTGACTCACCTTCCCTTTGAGGTCCAGGATAAATATGGCAGATGCAGACATTCTGGCAGATTTCCGCGTTACGATGATATATATATATATATGTATAAATATAAAAATCTGAATCAGCGAACTGCAAGTTCCATAATACGCACGTAATAACAATGCATCTTCGCTTCCTAGCACTATGTGTTGTTTCTGGCCACGGTGCAGCTCTTTCCGGGGTTTGTGTCAGCGTCAGACCTGTCGAGCAGCCTTTATCAGAGCATATAAACCCTACCGCACAGTCAGGGAGCTGTAATGGGGCATAATAATTGTGTGGGAAAGCGTGTATAAAGACCTCTCTATTCACACAAATGTTCGGTAGAAGGCCCCCACTGTCCGTAAACGTAGAGAGAAAAAGTCTTTGAAAATTCGCTGTAGACTTGTTGATATCCTAATAATAAGAAAAGGCCACTTCAATCAAAAATAATGATTTATTAACAAATGTAATAAAAGGAGTGCATAGGCCTACATTTGCAACACCATTCATGGACCACATATATTATCTTTCAGCGCAAAATTATTCATTTACATTACCAAACAAATCAGTCTTCATTGGAATAAAGGTCTTTAAGGTCATGTCAAAACAATTACAATCAGCATAACAGTACCAATTTCAGTTTATAACATTAATGATAAGATGCCTCCATTTGGCAACAGAAATTACCTCCAGAAGTTCAATTCAATCTATAACATTCAGCTTATAATAGACAAAGTTCTACCGTCCTATCCATCTCATTCTGTCTGTTCTAACCAATAGTAAATTCAACATTATCCTCCTCCTTCTCTGAGTCCTCCAGCTCCTCTAGAGCCCTCTTTGCCCTCTCTCTCTCGCTGGCCTGGATGTAGTTGTCTTCTATGAAGCCGTCGTCGTCCTCGTCCCCTTCCTCCATCTCCCCCAGGTGACCTTGTTGAGAGTGGGGGTTCCACCCTGGTCCTCTTCCCCCCATGGAGAAGCCCACCTCCAGGCCGGAGGGGTCACACTGGCTGGCCGTGTCCCCAGCCTCAGGGAGCCGGGTGTGCCTGTAGCTGGCCAGGTAGCTTCGCACCACCTGGCACTTGGCCAGCACGGTGATGAGGATGGAGATGCCGAGCGCGGTGACTATGATTGCCACCAGGAAGTGCCAGCTGTGAGAGGGAGAGCCACCTGGGCCTGCCGGCCCCGTGACTGCAGGAAAAATTAAAAAGAGGTGTTTAGAGTAAGGTCTTGCTTTACGGGCTTGGCTGGTGTGGACCAGTCAGAGCTAAAACTGGCATTCTTTTTCTGTCTAGAAAGCATTACTTAGCAACAGTTTGAATCTAATAAAATTATGCTTATAATATGAGGAAGTGTGTCATCCTTGCCATTGTTTCCAGTTGTGGAAGGCAAGGCTGAAGAATTCAGGAAATGTGATGACTGTTCTAATCCTTGAATTATAGGGCTGCTCGTTAGATACATTGTGACGTTCCAAGGTAGAGTTGAGGGAGTATAGGGTGCAAGAAAGAAGGTTTCCTCCCAAACAGAGGCTCTGTCAACTGGGCAAGGTCTCCCGATTCGGAGCACCTTTCAGGATTTAGTCCATTTGTCAGGATCTTCAGTTCCTCCAGGCAAGGCAGGGTGCAGAGGAAACCTTCGCCCAGCCGAGGGAGACAGTAAGCTGGATATTGAGTGTCTCGGGTGGCTAAACCTCCACTAGGTGGTACTGTTGAGTAACGTTTACGATGGCTCTTTCAGTGGTCCTGGCTTGTAACATTGGCCCATGTCTCATCTGGGATGTGTTCTAGTTTCCTCCACCGCAGTTAAATGAGGCCTGATGGAAGAAATGGATACGTCATTAGTAAGATAAAATCTATCAACGCACTTGGAAGTTTTGGTTGGTTTTGCAAACCTGTTTATTAAGAAAAAATTTATTTGAGAAGAAACCCTACTATAATGACTCACTTCCTGTTTTTGCAGGAAGTCCCTGGAGCAAACTAACTGCCTGAACTTGAATGGTTGAGTTTATTAGCCATTTCTATTTGTACCAAAATATGAGTATGTCACGTATTACCGAACCTAAACAGATCAAACTATAATGTCGAATATCTTTATATGGAAGGGGGTAATGTCAAGATGTCGCCGTTCAGCCATCTCAATAGACTCACACAGTAAGGTATAACCATGTATTCAAAACCGGAGATATGTACCGCAAACAGGAAGTTACAGATAGTGTCTTCCTCTGGATTCCTTACTGATTCCAAACAAAGGCAGAAAGGAAGACCTGTGCTCAATTAGAGTGTGTGTGTGTGTGCGCGCGCGCGTGTGTGTGTGTGTATGAGGTGTGAAACGTGCCACCTACAAACACGCAGTGCGTTCACTGCCTCATTGCCACCTGCAAGGGACGCGTGTCTGCGTGTACGCCTGCAAATGTGTAGCGTCTACATCGCTACTTCTGTATGCCTTTTTTCGTTCAAGTGTTAGGCTCATACGCACTTTTTAGAGAGGTTAGAAATATGGGAGATGATCGGGAAAATGTATAATAAATAAACCAAATCGATGTCCGCAGCTCTTTGGTCTCGGGCAAAGTAGAACATATTAGAACAGGCGATTCCCAACTATAAAGAAATTATGGACGTTGGCTATTTAACTTAAAGCCCTGTGGTCGATCTCAAACTTCCCGTTGCCTGCACGATATTTATTGATCAGGGGTAGGCAAAAGAGTTTTCCAAATATTATGTCGGGAAAAGACAAAAGTTCAGGCACACAGGCGCACACACGACATGTGCAGGCGTACCCTTGCAGGCGGCATTGTTGTGCGGGGGCGGGGCCATAGACTTGATTGACGTGCACA
>JAVQJS010150408.1:0-13238 GCA_036024795.1 Galaxias rostratus | reverse complement strand
ACACACACACACACACACACACACACACACACACACACACACACACACACACACACACACACACACACACACACACACACACACACACACACAGCTTAAATCCTCCCCTGCCCACAGTTTGAAACCTGGGAGAACCCGCCAGGAGCTTTTTCATTAAAGCCACCTCCAAGGCCACTTAGAAAGGCTTGTCTGCAATGGCCAATAACAGCTTCACCCTGCCTTCATGTGTATGTCTCCCTCTTGCTTCCAGAAGGGTATGGCAGGGGGTCTTGATTAAGTCAGACCCACGTCAGGGATAAGGAGGAAGGGCAGTGAGAAGTAAAGAAATAATTTAGATGCGCCACGCGGGTGCCGCCGGTGCACGCCCTTCGAGTGGTCGTCAAAGCAAGTGCTCCTGAATCTCATTAGTGTCTTGCTCGAAGGTGCTGAAAGACAACCGGCCCGTTTCTTGTCTCACTGGACATAATTCAGGGAACAGGGGATATCAGAGCCGAAATGAAAGCTACAGAAAACAAATAGACTAAAAGAAAACACCGTGACGCGAGTGCAGTAGGATTGTGGGATTCAGTCAAAGGAAATGATCAAGGTCTAATTTGGCTTGGGACTTAAATGGTTTGGACCTCTGAAGAAATTTCTATTTGAATTCATGACAGGATCCTCTTGATAGTACTATTGCTTTGAGAACTGTTTGAATGATACATAGGCCGTACCAGTCAAACATTTGGACACGCTTTCCCATAGACTTAATAAGTCATAGTATTTGTTTTTACCGCTTTTCTCAAGACTCAAAGCACTTTACACAACTTGCTTGCCAATTAAGCACACAGAACAACCAACAGCTATCAAACACAACAATCTGTCTGATACCATGGCACCCAATTTGCGCCGGACTTGCTCACACACACACGGGACACGCAGACCGACTCCATCTGAATTGGAAGGGACTCGTAGGAGGATAGAGCATATTTTTTGATGGGATTTAAACCAAGGACCTTCTTGCTGTGAGGCAACTGTGCTAAAAACTCAGCCACTGAGCTGCCTTGTGTGGGAATGTTTGTTTAAACCTTTGACTGACACTGTACCATTCTGTGTTTTTGCCAGTCCGTCAAAATCAAGCATTATATAGATGCTAATTTGTTATAAAATATCAAGACAAATAATACACAAAATATGTCCCTGTTATGCAAAGCACCCAAACCTTGAATCAGTAAACAGCAAATCATTGCGTCTATTGAAGAAGCGATTATATTTGACACAGCAACTGCGGCGTTAATTGACAATCAAGTTTCTCATATTAAATGAATTGGCATGTCATCATCCATTAGGTCTGTGAGTGGGGCAATCTTTGCATCAACAGAAGTTTAGCCCAGCATAAACAAACGGGTATGTAAAACCAGTGCAATCTTTATTTTTCCATTATCCATCTATAATGTATAACATAATCGTGATGACTGCGCGGCCACAAACAATTATCACTAACATGAGTGCAAATGTTTCAAAAGCAGGCATAGAAAAACTTGACGAAATTCACATGACAGTTGCATTTTGACTAAACTCCTCAATACTGTCTTAAAACGTTCTAACCTCACATGGCCAACGTCTGTGTTTTTTTTATGTATTTATTTATTTGCATGGTGCCTTAGCCATAGCCGTGTGACATGGGCCAAGTCTGTGGGTTTGTTCTGAACAAAAAGGAAGGAAATCGATGGTCAAGTCCGTCCCTAATGATACATTTCATTGTAGAACGCAAGCCTTTCCGTGTTAAATTAGCAGTGGCCTGCTTTTCAAAGGATTGCAGAAGAGGTCTGTGACCTTAAAAAAAACTAAAAACTGAGCATTCCTTCACACCTCAGGTTATGGTAAATCATTTAAGATGCCTTTTACAACGGAAAGAACATGCGAGGTAGATGTAGAATATTATTATGAATCTTGATATGATCCTGAAACGGCATTGTGTTGTTGTGCAGGTAATAGGGTGACATACCCTAGACCCACCTATAACCCCTTCACTTGGCTCTCCAAACTGGTCCACTACCCACAGTACACATACGAGGTAAAAAGATGAAGAAGACGTTGTTTTTCCAACGTAAATATCCACAATTCACATCAGATGTGGGAGACATGTTATGTTGACCTTGTCTTACCTTCTCTGAAGATCGGAGCCTGGATAAGTTTTACTATCATGACCCAAACTGTTCCAGGTAAGGCGCTTTATGTTTATGGCTTTATGACTGCTTTATGTACTTGCATTATCAGACACACACGCCAAAACCCACCCCGACGGTCCTGTGTCGTTTAGCTGCAGTGTTTACGGCAGTGGTAACCACTCAGATGTTAATGTGGGCGAAGAGGAGGCACGGGCGAGATCTGCCTCGCGTCAAGAACGCCGGAAGCTTCTGGAGGACAACGGTCGTCCCTTTCCTCATCTGACGGCCACACCTTCAGATTGTTCTACACCCGAATATGTTTATCATTAAATATGATGCCTTTTGCATTTATATCGTGAGAGGGCGAGGCTGCTAAGGGAGTTGCGTATTACAACCTTGTACCATTTTATCGTAGTGGTAGGTATAGACGAAGATACAGATGCTGATGTTGCCCGGGTGTAAAGCAAATGTTTGCTTGTGACGAACAGTGTGCAAAATGAATACGCAGAAAAGTAATTAAGATGTCTTTTTAAGATTTGTTTGTACAGGGGGTTTTAAGGTAGGTTTTGCAAACACAGTATACTGTTTATACCACAGGGGCCACTCTGCTTCACACAAATCTACCCTCGCGTGTCAGGCTTAAGTGCCTGTGAAATCAAACATAGGACAGTCACACACTGAGCGTTGGCACACCGTTTAAAAGGCTTCACGAGGCCGAGGCGACGCTCGCGCCGCGATGCAACAGAGAAGGAACGCAATAATAATAAAAAATAAAAATAAAATCAAAAACGAACCGAAGGGGGAGAAGGGAAAATGAGAAAATAACAAGGCAGTTAGGCAGCTTATCAAGTGGGCTATTGAAACAGAAAACAAGTCACTCCTCCCTCGCTACAGAACATTGCCCAGTGCTTTGCCGAGCAAATCGAAAGCGACGGCATTTCAGAAATGACACGGAGTCAAACGACAACTTGTGCAAACATTTAATCAACGCTCGGCAGCAGAAAGCAACGCTCAGTACAAATATGAACCATCATTCTCTGCAAGGAACATATAGGGCAGCATACAAATTACAGTGGTTCAAGTTTTCGGCATTAACTGAAGGCGTCGCGGGACATTTTGCATAAGGAAGAAAAGTGCTAAGTGCAAAATAATGTCGGCTGGATAGCAACAGGAGTAGGTGAATAATGAACCACCTGCACTCCTTCCAAAATTATTGTTAAGGTAAAATGAACATTGAATCATGCTGCATATGAAAATATAAGTATTCTCTTTCCACATTTATTGAAAACAAATATTCTGCATTAAGAAAAACACGCATCTTTCTAATGCCATCAAGAAGGTTGATAGGAAGCAAGGGACACATTTAAACATGTGGTTTCTCACAAGCAGCAATTAGGCAATGCTGTCACGAGCCTAAAAAACTTGTGACAAATCTTCTAATTTCTCACATTAAAATTAAAAGTAGAACATAACGTGTCGATCTTTGTCAAAGTAGAAGTGAAAAATATAGCTATGTTTTCATTTGGCATCAACCAGTTAATTTGATTCAATGTAAAATGGCAATCATTTTTCTTGCTAATCGACACACCTCTGTTGAAGTGTCATCTTTTAAAGTGAGATGATCGTCAAAAAAAGAGAAAAAAAGCAATAAATAAATAAAATATGTTAATTCATCGACACAAGCTGGATCTTCTACCCACTGAAGCGTCATTTGCGACTTTGTCCAGGGCCTATTCATACAGTGCAATGTGAAAAACAAGAGTACAGTGAGTAACCCCTTTTAAGAAGGATACTCCAGCGATATTACTGTGTATGACATGCAACGTCATAGCAACGTGACGGGGGGGGTCTCTATGTAAACATCGGAGCTGCCGACGGGCTCGGGCCGGGAGGTGTGAGGAAGGCCGGGCTATGAGCGCCGGCCGGGGGCTTCACACGCGCTCCGCCGGGGCCCAGGTCTTCGCCGGCTCGTCGGTCGTGTCCACCGGGTTCTCGTGGCCCCCCTTGGTGTCCTCGTCGTGTTGGTGGCGCGCAAAGTTGACAAAGACCTGAGGGAATAGGGAAGAAGGAGCCGCCTGATTGTCTGGGAGAGGAGCGGCGGGATCATGTTTCCCCATGTTATTTTAGCTGCAATCAGGATGGTTAGAATCAGAATCGCTTCATTCGCCCGCATGGTCCGGAGAATTTTCCTCCGTGGTAACTACCATGACATATGACAAGACATATGACACATATATAAACAGTGACAGTCTATCACAACATCCCAGGTAAAGCTCGAGGTGAACTAGGAGCTGCTGGTTGGCACACAAATTAGCCTACCATGCAGAGAAGGAACTACAAAAGCGCGCTCGCCTGGCAATCACCATCTCACCTTGTCGACAACCAACCTTCTTCTAGAATAAAGGAAGCTGTGTATTTCAATTATGTCGGGCATGGAGTGTAAAGCATAAGATCAAAAGTTTTGCTGTACTTTAATAACTCGGACAACTTTACCTTTAGGTTCTAGTAATAAACAATTTAATGCCCTTTCAGAATCAACAGGAACACAAGATGCCAGGACATACTCATTGTGCTGCCATTGAAAAACAAATGGACTTTAGTAAAACTTTTTTTTTTTCCTTTAATGTTTGTTAAAACTTCACAGAAGCCCTTAGTACCAGAATTGTTTTTATTAAAGAACAGATAAATACAATGCTCAGTCATTACAAGATTGAAATGGCTCCTAAAAACGGCAAAAGAAACAGGGAATTATTCCTTTTGGATGCCAAGCCTTTGGGGGAAAGAAGAGAGGTAAAACGTTCTTGGCCAATAACCAGTCACTGAATGCTTCTTACAGTGTTTACAGGCTCTGTGCGCCTTTCAGCGCCTTGTCCATTAGGCCCCACTTATAAAGTAGATCTTTCCCTACAGTTGCTGCCTATAAAGTCAATCGAACGTAGCGTGTGCAAACACGCTGTACAGCAGACTATCAGGGGGAGAACGAGTTGCTATTTCGGATTCGTCTGGCGGCAGCTCAGACTGACAGGCCCGGGGAATCGCAACGTCCCCGCTCTCCTTCGTCACCTCCCGGAACACCCGCTGGTGTCAATGGAATTCCCTGCTGGAATCGAGTTGCAGCTCCTCTAACTTACCTTCAAAAGATAGAGAAGTGGGCCCCGTTCTCTATCAGGCAGCCAGTGTTTCATTCCGGAAGAAAGGGTGTGTTCCGCCCAATTTCCCCGACCCGTTAGCGCTGTCAGATACAGTCTGGAATCTTAATTTAAACTAGAAAGTCTCCAGATGCGAAATTGAAGAGAGGACGGGTAGACATTCGAAACCTTTGAAGTACGATCCCCAAGAGTTAGATCGTTCCAAAGACCAATCGAAGATATTTGGGAAAAGTGGGTGCCACGGAGACACTGTGCTACTCCACAGACAAAGTTTCTAAGCGGTATGAAAGACACCTAATGAAACGACAAGAAATGTTCGACTGAGTTTCCAGACAATACTTGACAATTCTCATGTAGTCCGGCTCCCATATATATTGGTGGCTCAGCCTTTCCCCACGCCCGTCTTCCAGTCGGGGGATTTGAACTTTTGACCACTGTGGCTGGCTTCTAACAGACACACTTTGCATACAAAAAAAGCTTGAAACTTTTCCCCCTGCCTGGCTGGATGTGTTTGACAGTTCTACTCTATTTGTAGAACCGAGTACACACCGACTCGAATCTTTAGATCTATTTCTGCTTGGCAAAGGTTGGAATGCGTTGTTAGGAATTTATTTCGGTGACGCTAACTAGCAGCACATGGAAATGGTGAGTTTGTTAGCTGGGGGACGCTTAAACATTGGGCCACCAACAAAGAGCGTATAAAAAGTGTGGAGCCGCACTGCGGTCCATTGATTCATCGCCCCTCCTCCGTCCCGTATCACCGGAAATACTACAGACTGGCTACTTCTGCCCGTGATTGCCGCGCGGCACTCATTCCCATCCCTTGAACTCTCCCAGGACGGATCCATCTTTTCCTTCGGAAAATTTGAAGCACATGCACAGCTGTTTACAGGGAACATTTGGACAGTGCATCGCAGTTGGATGGGAGTGTTAACTCTAGTTAGGGGGGTGCTTTGGGAAGGCTTTCAGAGAATGCCTCTGGGGCATTGGATTAGGACCACGCGGACATGCACATCTGTTGTTGTTGTTTTTCCATGGCCTTGATGCACGTTTCACCCACTGCCTTTCCCTCCATAGGGAGATCCCGCCCACTATAACCTGCCTTTTTAGGACTTTCTTAGGTGAACTGGATTACTGTCATTTTAGGTGCCGAGTACACTTTTATGGGAGTACTTGACATTAGTTATTGCTTTGCAGGGGGGCTTAGAGCAACAGACAACGAATACCATTACATCACAAGATGCACAGTACAGTGCACAGTATATTGTTCGCATGCTATCTACGTACGCATCCCAACCAGATCCAAGCAAAAGCCTCCGACGAGTTCCAGGTCCCCCCTCTATCTCTCCCTCTCCGCCGCCTCCCACCATCACTCTTAACGGCCGCGTCTCGCTCCGTGCCCCGCGGGGGATCAATATTAATTGTGGAGCGAGCCTGGTCCTACACTATAGGTCACCGCACCCCTCCATAAATCAGCCCGCTGAAAGGTGACTGTCTGACTGGGCCTCGGTAGGGTCTCTCCGTCTCCCCTTGTGGCTTTCAGCACACTGACCTTCTGCTCCACGTATGATTGATCTACTGCCAGGGATCTGGTAAATACTGGCCACCTCGGAATGGCGGGCATGCTCTGCCAACCTCCGGTGCCGTGCGAGAAGTTTATTGTGGCCTTGTGAGCACACGCACAGGGTCGTACGCTCCCAACTTTCGCTTGAATGTTTTTTTTTTTCTTTTTTCGCCTACGAAACGCACCCACGCTCTCCTTCTCTGCACCCCGGCGCATAAACACACTCGCTTTCGTGCTGCCATTCATTTAAACACCGTCTCCCAAAAGGCCATTGTGGGAAGGGTGGCTTTGATCCAGGCAGAGCACCTTATCTTAACCCTCAGACTTTCTCCAGGTGACATTTGCGGTTCCCTTTGCCTCTGCGCTGCATCTTACTGAAGCGCTGATAGTGGGCTTGGAGAGCAAAAAAAAAAAGCTCCCGTCAACTGCAAAAACCTTGACTACACAATTACGCCTCTGGGAGCGTCTATTAATGGATGAGAAGCAACTCGTGCACCTGGTGCAGCATGCACGCAGCCTGTGACACAATGTGATTGAATGAATGGTGTGCCTGGTCTAGGGTGGTCTGTGACACAGAGTGATTGAATGTATGGTCTACCTGGTCTAGGGTGGTCTGTGACACAGAGTAGTCCTCCACGCCCAGTCTCTCCCGGTGGCTGGTGAACTGGCTGAAGATGCTAGCCAGAGCGCCCTCGCCGTGCGGCAGCTGGTACTGCAGGGTGTTGTGGTGCTTCTCCTTCAGGACGCTCCCGGGGAAAGTCTCCTGGACAAAGGCCTCGACGGGGCCCAGCGCAGGGGGGTTGCCCCCCACCCGCACCACCAGCGTGTAACCGTCACCAAACCTACGTAACACGGGCAGTGTCACAAACACACAGACACATCGATTACATCAGAAACAGACAGACGCAAACACACATATCCAACGAGACAAAGACAGAAAGACACACAAACGTACACACGCGCTCAAACACACGCGCCAACACACACACAGAGGACTGAAACATGACCATGAATAAGAAAACGAGGTAAGGTAGAAAGATGCACAAGCAAGGGAAACAATGAAAGAGGTAGTTGTGGTTTGCAAATCACACAGAAAATCATGCTGTGCGTCGAATAGGTATTTTCCTCCATCACATACTCTGCATTGTTCACATTGACTTAAGACAGATCTTTACCGAAAACTGAACACTATCAAAAACAATTAGCGTACATACAACTATGGAACCGATGGAATGCATTCCTCCAACATAAGTTGGGCAACACACATTTCCCTGGTGCAGCGAAGCAAAACGCAACCTTAGAGTAAACAATTCCTCAAGCCTCTAAATGTTGTCTCTATTTTTGCCTGCCTGGCACGGGGTAGCAGCATGGCGTCAGAATGAGCACAGAGGAGAATGGGTGGCTGAAGGAGAGGAGAGAGGGAGGCAGGGAGGGAGGGGGGCAGGGGGACTAAAAGAGAAGGATGTATAATTGATCTTAATTTTCCTGGCTGTTTGAAAGCTCCTGGTGTGTGGGATGTAGCGTGCCGAGGAGCAGGTGATGGAAAGAGAGAGAGCGAGAGCGAGAGTGACAAAGAGAGCGAGATGGATGCATTTGAGTGCATCAAGGAATGCCGGAGAACCCAGCAACCGTTTCTGGAGGGGCTGACACCCCCCCTAACCCCCTGCCTCCTCTTTCCTCTCTATCTCTCCCTGTCTCCCTCCACAGCTTGTTTGCACTTGTTCATCAGGTGCAAACCCAGGGAGCGCTATAGTGTCTCCGGAGAAGGCTTTTGCTGAGAACGCCATGTTTGTTTTCCATGGGAGTTAGGAGGGGATCAGGAGATTGGGAACGGGGAAGCAATGGTGAGGAATGTTGCGTCTACAAACACACGGAGGAACTCTGACTTGTTGACACCGTGAATAGAACCTACCTGAATCCTTCAGTAAAGGCAAATTACCTTAGGATTTGGTACCAAATTCATCAGATGTGATTTGCCTAGAAATAATTAGCGAAGCATAGGGCTTTGCAACAAGCTTGATGGCTTTGTTTGGGAGGTGAAAGCGTTCCAGTGCATTCCAAATTTGACTCCTCGTTCTTATGTCTCATTGATTCCAGGTCTCTTAAGAAAGGTGCCCACTTCATAGACAATAACAGCATTTCAGAGACCTTGAACACCTAACTACTCGCCGAATTTTAGTGAACATTTAATCAATTAGTAATTACTAGTACCATCCATTTTAGCTACATCATGAGTAGACATCAACAATAATTAAACATTTAATGAAGATACAAAATAAAAATATATCACTGAATTATCGAGAATATATCAACAGAAAAAAATGGAATGTGCAAATTTGAAATAAGCGTCCCATTGGCGAAACATAAACATTATGTTAAATCCATATATCCTCCTTATTAATATTCTGTATCTTTCTGGGTGGGTCCTCTGTCTACCAAGTGCAAAATTCAGTGCCTTGTTATTTTGTCGTTAGCACTCTCATGACCCGTTGTTTCCTGCCTAATTAATTCCCTAATGTTGTATTTTCTCATGGAAATGTCCATTGTGGGCTGTAAGTACCACATGCAAGAAGAGGCAAGGGCCCCCTGAATGGTAATTAGGAGCACGGCGAATGGGCCGCAGCCTCTTCCATCCCAGGAGGCCGTGGGCCAGCCTCGCTGAGCTCCGTGGTGTGAGCAGTGCAATGGCACCGGCGGGACGGAGCCCTTCGGTCCCGCTTCAACCCCGGCGACGGCGCACCAGCACGCAAACGACGCCGCCTTACTTCTGCAACACTGTCTGGCTTTGTGGGTGGCACTGAAAAGAGCTCCGACTTGGCATTTCGGGATTCTAAGGACAAGCCAAGGCACCAGAACTAAGGAGGAAGTAGCCGACAGTCGTCGTTAAATATGCTCTTAGAGAGCCCGCGTTACACGGTGTCTGCGGTAGAGATGCCGAGTCTAACGGGGGAAGTATGCCATTATCTACATAGCTTCAGCCTCCATTTCCAGACGTCCTAATCAAGACACATTCACCGTCCCAATCAAGAGCCCGAGGAGGACGGCCCGCCAATTATCTGCAGGCGGTGTCAAGGAAGGACATTTTTCCATACCTCTGAAGAAAGTGCAGGGCTCAGCAAAGGCAAAACCAACCGGAGAGAGCAAAAAAATTAAATAAAAAATCAGCAGCAATCCAATAATGCAGGGAAGCGACAGCCGCACTCGTGTAATCAAATGGCACTTGTCAATGGTGGTAAGAGGTTGATCAATTAGATGTTGTTCGTTCCCTCTCTTGGTTGCTCGTATGGCGCCGGGTAGAGTGGGGCACAGCGGGAGGCGTGCGTTATCGTTTCCTTTGTGCCGTTTCGGAGATGTTTTCGATCCTGCCCTGAGGGGGACTGCCACCAAACATTCCCTCGGGAGTCAGAATGTCTAGAGTAATATTAGGCTATCTGTACAAATTGATAAATAATGTGCACACAAGGCAAGGTACAGCATCGTGTCATAACTCTGGTTGAAAAAAAAAACTGGACAAACATGTATGATGCCTGTAAATGAATACACACAAGAATATGGTTACGGTTTTTTACCTCATTGCCACTCTTTGACTATACATGAAAAGTTCATAAAACAACAACCACAAAACAGTGACTAAACCAACTGAATTCAAGTTAAAAAAACAATAATGTCGGACCAGCAAGGAGTGCAGGCAGTGCGGAAACCAGCCTTGTTCTACAGCGTCACTATCTATGAGAAGAGAAGAACGTGGGGCTGGGAGGGGGCTCTGTGCTGCCGCATCGTGCCGTAGCACACCTTTCATCAGCCGGGACGTCAAGGGGTTCACATTCTAGGATGACCCGTGGGGTCGCCAGCCACGAAAGATCTGGTGGAGGACTTCTTAAAGGAGAAGAGGGACTTGGCTCACGCAACGATTGATTGACGCAAGATGCCGATGAAGCAGACACAAAAGAGGGCAGCAAACTCAGGCCAACAAAAGTGGGATGAAAGTGCGATGGGAGTTCAAACCGTATCAATACACTGCAAAAACATTCATCCCTTTGGTAAATACACAGCTCATTCTGAAGGGCGGGAAATCTCCAAGGAAGCATCTAGAACACCTTCCGGAGAGACGTTCCGTGCGACTCCTCCACACGTGGAGCCGCACGACGTCGAGGACTTGGAGATGCAGCTAAAGCACGCCGAAGCAGTGCACCATAAATTGCTTCGAGGGATTTAGTGTCTTTCCGTCACTGTCAGTGACAGTATTAACTGCGGCTGCAAACTCTAAGCAGTATGATTTGCCCATCTATCAAAGTTCCCAATGACAAACACTCGCCGACAGTCTTCTTACCCCCGGTTCACCCGAGTGGATGCAAGAGGGAATTTATAGGG
The DNA here is from genome assembly GCA_036024795.1 of Galaxias rostratus. Taxonomy (NCBI): domain Eukaryota; kingdom Metazoa; phylum Chordata; class Actinopteri; order Galaxiiformes; family Galaxiidae; genus Galaxias; species Galaxias rostratus. Next base: position 2,007 of record JAVQJS010150408.1, on the reverse strand, counting down.
CCGCTCGCGCAAGCCAACTCGTCTAAATGGATCCAAAACTTTTAGACGCTCTTATAAAAACTCTCCTTCGGCCGAGCACTGCATTAACTTAATGCATTAAAGGTGCTTTACCGGATCTTTTTTTTTACGTCCCTTTAAGGAAGCGAGCGGAAAACGGGCGGCGTGTGGTCGATACCTGCCACGCAATAACCGGCCGTATGAATAATATCAATCAGGGAAGAGGGCGGAGAACGCGCCGTGGCTCGAGGGCTTCCTTGTGAGCTGATGGGCTTACGGAGGAAGCTTTTCCCAAAGCCTCCTTTATTGGCCCGACACACTTCATTTGGGTTTACGTAACGCCTGGGAGCGCTCAAGTTTTACCGCATCTCCATTGTAAAATGCTTGAAAAAAAAAAAAAAGTCTCTCTCTCATCTGGGCTCTGTTTGTTTCCCGCTTCCCTTCTCCCACCTGGCTTACTTATATCCCCATGAATGATTGATGCGCGAAGCTCCGTTTCGGGTCGTTTAGGACAGCCAGGGGTGGCAGGAGGGACGGTCGACGGAGTTTAAAAGGGCGACGCAATCACGGGTTAGATAATGAAGGTGCCTCTTAAAACGGTCTCCGCTGCCCTGCCTGCATTAAAGAAGCCCCTTCCGCGTGTCTCTCTCCCTCCCTCTTTGATTTGAGCCGGCTATTCCGGCTCATTTGGCCTTGATTGATATAGCGAGGCCGGCTTGATAATGGCGGGGTCGGCTCGGCCATGAAGACGGGTCGTCCGGCTGCGACCTACAGAGGGCAGCACAAACAAGCACTTGAGCGGCCCCGTCTCCCGTCCTTGAACACCCGCGCCGGCGGAGAGAAGCCGAGCGGACGAGCGGAGGGAGAGCGGGCGCGAGGGCGGGAGGAGAGCTGGAGGGAGAGCGGGAGGAATGAATAAAGGGTAATGTGGGGAAAAAGGTGCCCGCCGGAGAGGAGCGCGGGGAGAGCGACGGGGAGCCCAGTGTGGCGGGGGGGGGGGTCCGAAATGTGCAAAGCACCCCCCGCGGGGAGCTGAGATTCCGCACGGCTCTCAGGTGACGAGATGGAAAAAAAGGGGCGGAGGGAAGGAAAGGGAGGACGGAGGACCCCGGGACTCGGCTCACAGGGGTACGTCCATACCCCTCGGACGACTGCAGCACGTCTCGCGCTGGCCTCTGTCTCTCGCTCACACTCTCCTAAACCCGTCGTCCTCCCTTACCCGCGTGATGCAGTCCCTCACCTGCATGTCACACCACACATCAGCATTGGAAACTAAGACCCTCCCTCTGACACGAAGACGGATTTGCATGAGCGAGCCCCCCCGCGTAGCAACGCTGTCAAATGTGGATTAATCACGTTCGCGTGACATTCAAAACTGACAGAACAACCCCTCCCTCCCTCCCTCCCTCTCAAAAAAAAGAAAGAAGCTGAAGTTACGCTCATCTGTCCCATTTCAAAGTCTCCACATCGAAGGAGCGGGGCGGGGGCGGGCGGGTTGCACATTTCACGGGTGTGCACACACTTGGCGGGATGGCGAGGAGAAAGGAAAACAGAGAGGACAGGCCTTAATTGCCTTTGCAGTCATTAACAGGGCCCCACACCTCATGAAACATTAGTTACACCAACCCGCATAGTGATAGGGACGGTTAATTATAAATCACTCACTGTGTCGCAGGAACAGGAGCCATAGAGTGTCGATGCCCGGCTCAGGGGATCGTGTAAGCACAGCAACGGGAGCCGTCCATGTACGTGTCATTTTGACGTGCGCCTTTTCCCTCGTCCCTGCATGTTTTGAGCGAGCGCTTTGTCTCAGCGCGTCCATATGGTAACCCACTGTTCCCTTCCACTGTCCTAGCATCGGTATCGTTCAGACATTTTTCACGCTACCTCTCTCTCTCTCTCTGTCTGTCTGTCTGTCTGTCTGTCTGTCTGTCTGTCTGTCTGTCTGTCTGTCTGTCTGTCTGTCTGTCTGTCTGTCTGTCTGTCTGTCTGTCTGTCTGTCTGTCTGTC
>JAVQJS010150380.1:0-15933 GCA_036024795.1 Galaxias rostratus | reverse complement strand
CGATGGACTGGCGATCTGTCCAGGGTGTACCCTGCCTCTCGCCCAAAGTAAGCTGGGATAGGCTCCAGCCCCCCGTGACCCTGCATAGGATAAGCGGTTCTGATAATGGATGGATGGATACAAATATAATAAACACAAACTTATTTTTGTGTGATTCCTATTTCGGGATGGTAGTGTTTTCTAGTGTTAAAATTGTATGATATCTTCTATCTTCTTTATTCATGTGGAGACAGTCTAGTGTGAGTTGGGACAGGTGTACCAGCTGATCTGCCAATCTGTTATGGTTGTACTTGGCAGTGTAGAACAGAGAGCGTCAGCTCTCTTAGTATTAGTCTAAATGTTTGCTCACCACCGTGTATTTGTGCGGAGCACCAGAGTGAAAAGTCAGGACCTCTGTTCTCACTTAGGCTCCAAAGCAACGTCATCCGTCTGCCCCTTGCCGCATATTGCAGTGTGTTGTGTGGGATCACTTTGTGAGTGGTTGAGGCACATTTAGAGTGTGACAAAATGTCCTGCTCTTTCATGTTGACCTTGGCATTGACATGGTGCAGGGTAAATGTCCCAGTGAGTTTAGATGAACCTGTAACTGTAAGTTTCCTAATAAACTTGACTAAAGAAGAATGCTATCCTCTTTCCACACGCTGTAGAATTCCTGTGGACTGCATTATTGTTTGATTTTACAACATGTGCTTGCTTTTGAAACATTATTTGCCAAGTAGGTCTTTAGCTTTTAGCACCATTTATTGAGTGCTGTTGTTTTGTGAGGACGGTCTCTCATATTTCGGTGAACAAGAAAATAGGTTAAACCCAAACCCACAGCAAAGTGGTCCAGTCATTAAGCTATTAGCAAATCAGAATGGAGCAGTGATTCCACTGTACATAGAATGGATAAAAAATCAGTGTAAACTGTAGAAGTTTAATGAGTTTGTCAACCTGAACATTCACATCAAGTTTTGGTCCTTGGGTTGATGTTGCCCCAGCCACTTCTACCTGCCATTTTAAAAGGATGAACAGAAATCCACCTACCTTCCCATCCGTGGATGTGATGTCTTGTCCATTGACTAGATTGTATGTGGGGTATTATACAGATGATGCTGACGATTACGTAACAATATAAGTTGTCTTTGTTTTGCAGGCGATGGAAATCCAAAGGAAAGCAGTCCGTTCATCAACAACACAGACAATGACAAGAGCTATGATGGCAAAAACATGGCCCTCTTTGAGGTAACTCTACTTTTTCAGTGCAGGTTATCTTCAACAAACCTGATGTAACATAAAATAGGCCCTGATTGAGTGATGCAAAAACAAAACCCTAGGAAATGTTCTGAAAAATGAAACCTTGCCATGTAGTTAGAAACCCAAAACATAACCATAATAACTCATGTGGTGGAATGAACCTTTGTGATGCAGAGATCTGCAGATTAGAATAATAATAGATTCCCGTTTACTGAAGGCTTACTTGAACCCCAAAAAAATCCTTACCATATATTTATGTATATAAATCATGTATGTTTATATAAATGTATTTATACATATTTTGTTACCTGTGCAGGCAATGTATGACAATCAGTGTATGACATTTTGAAAAAGTTCTATTTGACTGATTTGAAAACAGTTTACGGTTAGACCTTATAGTAAGGTTGACTATCAAACTGTTTTCTACTTTATTCGACAGTAGTTCTTTAGAACAGATATGCCAAAGTGTTCAAATCAGTGGCAAGGTTCTTAACAATTCCACCATGTCTATTTGCTAACTGTTCAGTGGGCTCATGTTTCCAAAGAATAAAGTCAATCATGGACTGCAAAATCAATTTTAGCTTCCCAAGCATATAATACAATAATTCTGCATGCTTTAAATTTTAAAAAGAAGAGCATAGGTCTTGCATTTGAAAAGTAATTTACCTTTTTACTGTAATCCCCCTTTAGGACTTGGTATGCTAAAAGGGCCTTATTTTCGTCCTACAGGAGGAGATGGACAGTAACCCCATGGTGTCGTCGCTGCTCAACAAGCTTGCCAACTACACCAACCTCACACAGGGGGCTCAGGAACACGAGGAAGCCGATGAAGATGAAGGGCCAAAGAAGAAAGCCATTCAAGTGAGTCAGTGGTCGTCATTTACTTTAACAGCGGGTTCTACCGTTAACTGACCGGCTATTCTTTAATGTTATTAGGATGCATAGCAGTCACTTGTCTGCTGTTTGTCCAGGCATTACCTTGATGGTGACTGAAATGGTTGAACTTGCATTGCAAAACCGTGACTCTGAACACAACCAATGTTTGTTGTATGTCAACTGAGTAATCTTTGGATCACTTTGAAGGAAATCCAAACATGGCCACACTGTTCTCCACCTTTTTTAACATACTTGTGCATGTGTCAATGACTGTGCCTAAACGATTCACTTGCAAAACACATGCTTACTGCTGAAACCACAAGAGATTCATGAATTACAGTATTGCACTTGGAACATTCTTGTCATAACCTTCTCTTTTGGCAGCACTTGGGGTCAAGGGAGTAGGACATGGGCTCAGGTCAGACTAGTTGTTCTACTGGAGAAGCTCCTATGGTGGAGTAGTTCACAAGGCATGTGAGACCTGTTAGGTAAGACGTGGTGCTTTGACAGAACAGACCACATGGCTCTGGCCTCCCAGGAGTGAGTCAACACGACCACGCTGTTTGTGCCCACAGCCATTCCACTGACTGTCCCCTGTAGAGACGCACTTCTCAGGTTGCTGTTGTTCCAAACTCTTCTGGCTGGAAGAACAGTCTAATAAAAAAACTCACATCATTGCCAAGTGGCAATGTCGTGTCAAATTGTCTCTGAACAGTTTGAAAGCCTTTGGTTTGAACTTTTGCAAAAGTGATTTTATCCCAGAATTGCCTGGCAGGTCAGCGTAAGTTCAGTTGGGGAGGATGTGCTTGACAGCATATTCCTCCTACCGGCTTCATAGCCTATGTGGTGGTTGTCTTTTGATGCCTGTGTTTTAATGATGACTGTCTCTGGGCTTTTCATATTGCCAACAGTTCTTGCTTGGGCTGAATAAGCAGATGATCTTGGAATCTATGGATGGTATACCTTAAAGAGATTCTTCAACTTTTTGGGAAATAAAATGTTTTTCTGCTTGCTCATAGTCGAATGAGATTATCGAAATCGATGTTATTTATTTGTTTGTTTAAATACCTCAACAGGCATACTGCACTGGAACTATAACCAATAGAGCATCAGTTCACACGTTAACCCCCCCTCCCTTCCCTGCCAGTTTGTTCATGAGGAGGGTGTAAAATGCTTTCTAGATGAGAGAGACAGGACAGTTATTTTGATAAGATAACAAGGCCTGGTTTTTGTTTTTTTGCATGAGAACAAGGTTGTTAAATCCCAACACTACCTTTTGGGACCGGACTTTGGACTCCCTGAAATGCCAGAAAAGAAGGGGGGGAAGCCCCGTCCCTCTTTCAAGAGAGATAATTTTATCAGAGCAAATTTATCGCTGTCCTAATAACCAAACCTGAATTTTCCAAGAGATAATAGATTGGTTGCTCAACAGAATAACTTTATCAAACTTTTATCGAACAAGGCCATTGACAATGATGAGAATTTAAATATAATTTGTTTGTGATAACATGAGTTTATTGAATGTATAATTATGTTTTTATTTTAGAAGATAACACTACAGCTAGCATACATACTGTTTGGTTCTAAAACATTTGTAACAAGGAGACAACGATTTTGTCAAACCTTGTAAAACATTCGCAAGTTTGATAATAGAAACACCAGGATTTAGGGCAAGCTAATTTGCCTGTCACCAATCGGCCTGTCCCCACACCCCCTTTGACGGTTTGTCAAAAGCCACTCAACAGAACATTTCAGCTTACATAGGATAGGATGTTATTATATCCATTATGACAGACTCCAAGATGAGTACTTCCAAATACATTATTTTAGAATGGACTTGAGTTGGAAGCAGATATGTTTTAGGGGTTTTGATGTAGGCACCCTCCATCCCTGATGTTTAGTTGATATGAGTGCACGACACCTCCAGAAGGCTTAACGGTGAGTAATGACTTTTCAGAGCCACCCCCCTTTATCCGCTCTTGGCACGGCCAGATATCAGGAGAGAGAACATTATCTTTTGTTTATTAGACCCAGAGATATCCCTATACCAATCCCATTGCCTATTCCTGCAGATGCTTTCTGCCAACTCTGCAGGAAAAGTTACCACCTGAAAAGAAGATAAGCTATCCCTACTGTGTTCCTCCAGGCTAAGTAGATGATGCTCTGCAGATATCCCTATACCCATCATTATGCCTACCCCTATTCCCTATTCCAACAGGCATACTTACCACCTTAAAAGAAGACAAATCTGCCTCTGCTAATTCGCCATTGCTGAGTTTCTTTCATTCATTTGCCTCGCCAATTGCTTCTTCCCATGGAACTCTTAGTTAATAAAATAAACTATTTGCACTGTATTGGACTTGAGTAATAAGTCTGGTTTTAAGTTGGTTGTTGCAATCTCTGATGGGACTCTCAGTTGTTGGCGGACATCAGCATTTTCCAATCACATGCTTGTTTTGTCCTCTTAACTCTTCTATCCCGAAACTCTCTCCCTGTCAAAGCGAACGTGGCGCATGTTGCCCTCTGCTCCAATGGGCTGTTTGTTTACTGTTGAGCACCCATTGCTTTATTACTTCCACCAAGCAATTTAGAACTTAATTGTCCGGCACCCAGCCATTTTGTGATTGAGAGTAGCGGTCCTGCCACAGAGGTGGGTGGATCCTCACCTACCCATTGGCAAAGATATGTCGGTGTTGGCAGTACATCCTTGGTTGCCCTAACAATGAAGCTAATTCGCGTGGATTCCGTTCCCTATAAGTCCTTCCTGATCATTTTCTTCAGCCCTACCCTTTCCCCATTCATACATCGCCCCTGCTTGGCTTGTGAGATAGCTTAGCACTCCTTACTGCTTCCTCCGGCTTATGTATCTGGTCTATCACTAATTGCGCTCTTCCAAAGGGGCTGTTTTTGTCCATCTCTGTTTACTTTCAAGTTCAAGGTTCAACGTTCAAGTTGAAATCCTCCTTGTCCAGTTGTACTCGTCCTACTATAGCCATATGCTTCATCAACCACAGGGTCTGCTTCCTAAGGTCGCGTTCCAACAACTTTCCAAGCGCAACCTTTTTTTCATTAAACCCTCAACCGCAAAGGTTTCAAATGACTAGTGATTAATCTATCAACGAGGAAAAGATCATCCTTGTTGAGATCAGAGAAGGTTGCACAACATTGCATTTAACCACACGTCTGTTTCACAACGCCACATCCCACCAAGAACATTGGAATATCTGCTACTAAGGATGCCTTTCCAATCACAATCTTTGCTCATGAGACCATCAATTGACTTTGAGGTCATATTAACAATAATTTGTAAATATTGATAGAGCTTTTATTTAATACCTGTACACATATCAAAAAGTAGTAAGGCCCAATTCCCCTACTGGAGTATGTATGCTAAATACTTGTATTTGTATTTATCGTTGTTAGGATAATAATATATTTATAACATAATCATTATATTATTAATATACAAATTTGTATCTAAATGTTGTTCTGGTTAATTTAGTCATAGACTTCTTATGGTCAATCACAGATATGGAAAGCTACATAGGTTTAACCTGAAAAATCACTTTCAATCAATGTTCAGCTGCTGTTTGAAAAATAATCACTATAAGCCTTTTCTCCCTTCTTCCTTCCACTCCATCATCTCTACTCCAGAGCCCACAGATGGGTACCTTCATGGGAGTCTACCTGCCCTGCCTGCAGAACATCCTCGGGGTGATCCTCTTCCTGCGTCTCACCTGGATCGTTGGCACTGCCGGCATCATAGAGTCCCTAGCTATAGTGGTCATGTGCTGCTCTTGTGTAAGTGTACATTTTACACAGTATACATATAAAGTCTCCGCAAAGGCTTCCTTAAAGTTAGAGAAAACAGGCCTGTAATGAAATCTCCACCATCTAAACAGTGAGAGAACGACACACCCCCTCCCTCTCCCGAAGACACATTGAGAAGGGGTAATTGATTGCATTTTAATAATGCACACTGATGCGGTGAATGTAATGGCCGAGTGTTTGATTGTGGTGAGTAAGGGGCGTTTATTGTGTGGGGTTCTGACAGACAGCGAGCAACAGACTGACAGTGATAGTGAAAGTGAGTGAGGTTGTGGGCTGATCCCTCTATATTTAGCCGCAGGCCTTTCTACTTAGACGAGAGCTCACACTTCTAATGGCACATGGCAGCCTGACGCCTAATCCCCACCCACTCTTTCTCGTGTGCTCTGTCAATCTCTATTTCCCCTCCACTCAGACAATGCCTTCCCCTAGCTTTAGCGGTCACTGTGCTAGAGTACAGCATTATCAACCAAATCCTTCCTGTCTCAATCGAGTTCTTCCTTAGAAACTGCGCCAGGCTGCTAAGCTTTTTTTTTATAGCTGTACCAAATTAGTACAGTCTGGATATACTATTGAAACTTTTCAATAAGCAATCAGTGCTACACTTACAGTGTTGCTATATTTTCAAATACATCCTTGCCTTCGGTTTTTGGAAACCTCCTTGGCTTATTTTGTTGCATTCAGGGGAAAGAATTAACAAATCAAGGTTCTTCCTGGGGGATTTTTCCTCTCTATTACATTTCTCCCCTCCGTAATGCATCGAGAATCCAACTCGGTCAGGCTGTAGTAGCAGTGGTTCAGATGTAGGCTAAACCAGCATTCTTATATACTGCCTATATGGGCTAGTTATCTAATGACTGTAATGGTATAAAAACAGGGCTCGTTTACCACTGAGCCACTCGGCCGTTTACACAGACCTCATATCACCGTGCTCTTAGTCAGATGTCACGCACAGCTCAGACCTCATATCACCGTGCTCTTAGTCAGATGTCACGCACAGGTCAGAAGTGGGAGAGAGGAACACAATCACCAAAAAGCCACCTAAGTGGTTAAGGAGTTTTTCTGTCCATGCTCTTGGAAGGACAGCTGTTTCTGGAGTAACAACTGTGTTCCCAGGAAATAGATAAACAAAGAGACTTGGTGAGGTCAAGTTGTTCTTTGTAGGTTCCTGGTAAGATGCTGGTCGCTGTTGCAGAGAGATTTGTCGTCAGGATATTACCTCAGGGGAACAACTATTGTCTTCCATTGGGTCTTGTTGCTTAACAGCGTTAATAATTAATAGAGATGTGTGGCACATCCAGGAAGGGCAATTTTAGCGCTAATTGTGGTCTGTCCATATATGAGAGTGGTGGTTCAGTTGTGTAAGATGTAGGTTTTCTCACGTATTATTGCCATACAGGGAATATGAGAAACAAGCAGTCACTGTGTTAAATCTACCGGACCTACCACATTCAAACGTGTTCATGATCTGTTTTGGCCATTTGAACACAGTTCTATTACCAATAAAATAAAATGGGCTCACAAAAAACTGTTTGGAACATATTAAAATGAAAGGCTTGTAGTATATTGTGTACAGAGAACTGCAGGAATTCATTTTATTTATGTTACGATGCCATTTTTTTATCACATACAAAAGAATTGGGAAAATGACTGACATATTTTCCTGCCCAATATCCCGTTTGACTTCCCCAGGCAACAGAGCAATTGTTATTACTGGACCTTGTCTACTTGATCTGAAGAGAACATGTTCAAATATGTACCATTACATAATCATTTACACCAGAGACATGTTCCCACCGTTAAGTTTTCATTTCTTGCCAGTGTTTTTGTTCAACCAGGCAAAATTAGCTTAGTGTTTCCACGGAAAACATGGGAGATAAAATTGCCTACTAATTGGCTTTCCTCCAGCTTTTCCACCGGTGGCCTGGACGCAGGCAGGAAGCGGAGAACCGGGTTTATTTTGGTCATGACCAACCAAGGACATTCTCCTGTCCTCCTCTCCTGTCCTCTTTTCTCTCCTGTCTTCTTCTGGATTTTCTTTCTTTTCTATATGGTATTACACGACGAATGCAAATATCCCTAATAACTCAAAATGCCTTGGATAACAATAACCATTATCATAAAGAAAGTGAGGTCCAGTACCAAGCATCCATTACCAAGCAGCCATAATTGTGTTGCCAAATAATTAGACTGTAAGTCAATGAGGACTCATACAAGTAGCTGTATTCTGGATTGCACTAGACCAAGTATAAGATCCTTCATACAATATCGGGAATGCTGTTCTACTAAATCAATTCTAATCTTTTTTTCCTGATCTTTTACCAGACCATGCTTACAGCAATATCGATGAGTGCTATAGCGACTAACGGGGTTGTTCCAGGTAGGTTTCATTTGAATTGCAGTGGTTGTAAACATATTGAACATTAATATTACTTTGCCTCACTGTAATTTTCCTTCATCAGACATACCAACTGGAATGTCAATCTCTGATTATCTGAATACTTATCCATGAATGTTCTTTATCATTAAGTTTTTAGTTATCTCCACAAACATTCTCTTCAGTGGCAAGTAATTAGTGGATCAAAACTATACCAAAACAAAAACAGAACATACAGCAAATTAGACTTTGAATGACTAAAACTAGAATATTTATGGAGATATCTATATTATTGTACCAAATAGTATAGGATATGTATGTTTAAGGCTTATAACAGAATAGGTAAGGAATAAGGAATACAAAAAGCTCTTATATCCAGAGATTTTGTTACACCATGCTAACCTAAGCAAGACCAAAACAGTGTCAGAATATTAGACTTAAGCTAATATATATTATAGTTAAAAAATACATGCAAAATAAGTGCCAAAGTGAACATGGCTGTAGAGAGGATATTGTATTGACTTCTCTCACTAGCAGTATGAGAGAACACAAAGTTTGACTCCCTGTCCTGCTCTGTGCACAGCCGGAGGCTCCTACTACATGATCTCCAGGTCGCTGGGTCCAGAGTTTGGTGGAGCTGTAGGCCTTTGCTTTTACCTGGGCACCACCTTTGCTGGCTCTATGTACATCCTTGGTACTATTGAGATTCTACTGGTAAGTTAATTACGTTTAGTCAGCGCGTGTTTCCATCCATAGATCATTTTGAAATGTTCATGTAGTAATTTGAAATGTGTAATTGGCAAGTCTTGATGTTTGTTTTTACACCCCCCCCATTATACCCCCGTATTCCTTTATGATTGCAATTGTTCCTCTTAAAAACAAAAATCATTAAATGTTTCCTGTTTTATCCCCTGCAGACCTACATTGTGCCTAAGGCGGCCATCTTTGTGGCAGAGAAAAAGGAAGATGAGGGGGAGGCTTTGCTTAACAACATGCGTGTGTATGGCACCTGCTGCCTGGCGTTCATGTCCCTGGTCGTGTTCGTTGGGGTGAAGTACGTCAACAAACTGGCCCTGGTCTTCTTAGCCACCGTGATCCTTTCCATCTTGGCCATCTATGCTGGAGTCATCAAGACGGCGTTTGAGCCACCGGACTTCCCGTGAGTCTTCTAAACAGTGTATCTCTTAGCTCGGCTTCTTCTCTTGTTTGGTGGTGATTGTGAGACGTCACTCATCCTAGATGATCCAGAGAGCACCATGCATAAGAACATGCTAAGAAAGGACATGGATTTTATAGACTTCCCCACATAAGTTGTGATTATATTTTTATAACTCCTGAATTTATTGTCAGGTTAAAATCTTTTAAAAAAAGAAAAGTTTAACTTTGTGTTAAATGACGTGTCTCTGCTTTGTCTTGCTGTCTCAGTGTATGCCTCCTGGGCAACCGAACGCTACAGAACCACAACTTTGACAAGTGTCTGAAGACCGAGGAGGTGGGCAACTTGACTGTCACCACCCAGCTGTGGGGTCTGTTTTGTGACGGGCCGGATCTTAACGCCACCTGCAACGAGTACTTCATCCTTAACAACGTCACCGAGGTCCAGGGCATCCCTGGTCTCACAAGTGGAATCATTGCAGGTAAGAACTTTATCCTGTGTGAATCACATTAGCACACACATAATGCTTCATCGTCTGCTGCCCAGTTTGGATCGTCTTCTTTTTCTTATCTTAGAGTGGCTAATTTGTAAACTCAAAAGTAATTCAGTTTCTTTGAGTTCTTGCTCACAGCATGTAAGGGATAACATCATTATGATATATATTTTTTTCCATCAAGTGGAGATTGGTAGGAAACTTAACATGTAAAAGATATTAGCTCAGGAACTTCCTAACCTAATGAAGACGTTACTTAAAACACTTAAAGCCTGCTCTGTTTCAATAGTCCGATGTGGTCTCATTGAAACCGGTAACAACCCACTGTAATGGTGTTATTGGAATGATTGGGGTGTGAGTGCTCTAATGAGAACGATCGCTCCTCAGCAGGAATTCACACGGTATTCTTGCTGACTTATCATAGTGGTTATGAAACCACTGGCATTCACATTAAGCCCACACCATGTCTCACATTCCTCTGCTTATCTTGTTTGGCTTGTCCATGGTGGTGCCAACTGATAAGTTTGGCATGAGCTGCGTCATGATCATTACATTTTTGTTGACAATTAAATGCCATTTAAATAATCGTGTGATCAAGGAATCTTTCTAGCAGTTTGGTCAAATCATGGGTGCTGATTGCAATCCCATAGTGTTGGTTGAAATAGATCACACCCGTTTAGCATGACTGACTTTTTTATTCGGATCATTTTCAACCTAGCAGTGTAAGTGACGCTGTTCTCGACCTCCCTCCTCCCCTACAGATAACATGTGGGGGGACTACGGCCCTGTTGGAATGCTGGTGGAGAAGAAGCGCCAGCCGTCCGTGGAGGCGGAGGACACCTCCCAGGACATGTACATGCCTTACGTGGTCAACGACATCACCTCCTTCTTCACCCTGCTAGTCGGCATCTACTTCCCCTCCGTCACGGGTCAGGACGGCGCTCCTCACACGTGGCTCAGCCTGCATCTTTTCTGTTTGTTTTCATTTCCATCGTTCAGACCGTATCCACCAAGTGTTTTTCGTGTTATATTGTTTGTTCTCTCTCACCTCAGGTATTATGGCTGGTTCCAACCGGTCAGGTGACCTGAGAGACGCCCAGAAGTCGATCCCAGTGGGAACCATCCTGGCCATCGCTACCACCACTTTCATCTGTATCCTTTTCCTGAACGTATTTGCTATAGGTTAGCGTGAGGTGCTGTCCTGAGAGAATGACCTTGACTGCGTGCCTCAGACATTACATCGGTGGTGCTGTTCGGAGCCTGCATTGATGGCGTGGTGCTCCGAGACAAGTAGGAACACATTATTCTGAAAGACACCCCTGCTCAAAATGAATGACTAAAGGACAATGAGGTGTTGCCTTTGCAACATTCAGTAGAAATGTTGTAATTGTAGTGGAGAACATCAACATCAAAACGGTTTAGAAAATGAGATATCAGTTGCAAGTTCTTGCTATTACACACTATCTGTTATATATATGTATAAAATCTGTTAAAAAATGTTCTCACTCAGTTACAATTCTCATTTCTTGTCCCTTTTATCATTGTGTTATTTTCTGTTTGTTGTAGGTTTGGGGACTCTGTCAAAGGGAACCTTGTGATTGGCACTTTGTCTTGGCCCTCCCCCTGGGTCATTGTGATTGGCTCTTTTTTCTCCTGCTGTGGAGCGGGGCTGCAGAGTCTCACAGGCGCCCCTAGACTGCTGCAGGCCATCGCCCGTGACGGCATTGTGCCCTTCCTACAGGTCACACTGCCTCATATTGGGATCTGATTCGTTGTCACTTGATCCTTATACATGCAGTAGGGTGAACACCCGACTTACTGGGCTTGCGTTTGTGTGGGGTTGTGTGTGTACTGTAGGTGTTCGGCCATGGAAAGGCTAACGGAGAGCCAACGTGGGCGTTGCTCCTGACTGGGGGAATCTGTGAGATTGGCATCCTCATTGCCTCTTTGGATGCCGTGGCACCTATCCTGTCCATGTAAGTCCAGAGGCATAAACAGAGTACCCTTGTGTACCACACTCTTCACTTCATGTCTAAATCCAAGTAGACTGACATGGACACCTCAGTGTTGATATGTTTATGTAGTATTTTGGCATATAGTGTTTTGTCTCACAGAATGTGAATCGTTTCCTCAGGTTTTTCCTGATGTGCTACCTGTTTGTCAACCTGGCGTGTGCTGTCCAGACCCTGCTGCGTACCCCCAACTGGAGACCCCGCTTCAAGTACTACCACTGGTGGGTTGCCCTTCCTCAATCTGTCGGCCTCCCTGTTAGGTGGTGATACTAGGGTTGAGGTGTGTGTGTATGTGTGGGTGTGTGAGTGTGTTAGGTAGTCTGTGGTGCTAACAAACTTGGGATGGGCTCCAAGTTCCGGGGGTGCAGTATCTGGCTGCTATCACTCAGTTAATACACACACCCACCTGGACAAATCCTATTACCCTGAGGCCAAGGGTCATGCCACTGCCCCACAGAAACAGACACACCCCAGTAGTGTAAGCTAAAATAGATCTGGGTGAAATTAGTCCCTGAGTATTTTTGTGGTTTTAAGATTTTAATTGAAAAATGGGCTAGTTCTAGCTCTGGGCCTTTAGTTAATTTCAATTTTTATTCAGGCAAATTTTGTTGCTACGTGCTAATCAAATATACTCCGATATATACTGGGAAAGTATAATATGGCACATTTTTTAATAATGTTGATAATACAAAATATTAATTTGGTTTCAATCACACCATCTCCCCATCAGAATTTGCCTTGCTGCGTTTTTCAAGGAAGTTTCCCCATATGTTGTAAATTCTAACTGTTTCAAGTTAAACAAATGTGGATGAAATAACCTTACTGACCAAGTGATCAATGATCACACTAACAACAGTGTGTCCCATGGTTTTTAGCAATTGGCAGTTTTGTCAAGATTAGCTTTATAGATTTAGCCAAACTGCAGCCCACAGTCTCCCATAAATTCACTTCATTTTTGTCTACTCTACTATACTATTGTGTACTACTATTGTACACTGGGAGTTTAGCAACGTGTGTGGGCTTGTCTGTGTGTCCCACAGGACTCTGTCTTTCCTGGGGATGAGCTTGTGCCTCTCCCTCATGTTCATCTCCTCCTGGTACTATGCCCTGGTAGCCATGCTGATCGCTGGATGCATCTACAAATACATTGAATACAGAGGGTGAGAGGCACCACCTTGAAACACTCAACTGCCTTAGCCAAATGCCCAGTGTAATCTCTGTTCCATCTCTCAGAGAGAAGTTTTAAGGGTGCACTTCTCTCTGATCTTGAGACGAGAGACTCGGTGGGCGCCAGTGTCGCGGACTGTCATTTTGAATGTGTCTGTACTTTCCCATACATCTATCTGCAGGGCAGAGAAAGAGTGGGGCGATGGCATACGTGGCTTGTCCCTGAACGCTGCCCGCTATGCTCTGATTCGCTTGGAGGAGGCCCCACCTCACACCAAGAATTGGAGGTATGTTCTGGAGTGTCTGTGTGTGTGTGTGTGTGTGTGCGTGCATGCGTGTGTGCGTGCTTGCGTGCGTTTCTGTCTGTCTGTCTGTCTGCGGCGGGGAAAGTAGGGCCTAAAGATACAGAAACACTTATCTCGCTGGACCGAGTTAGTATAGGCCCATTTCATTTGTCAGCAATCCATTTTTGACAGCGTCATCAACTTCACCTGGAGTCCTGGAAGATGAATGACCCAGATCTGACTGCAGCAATACATGCCACCTGGGCCTTGAATAATCTGAAGACGGAGACAGGAAGTACTTGATTAATCTCCCAGCCCTCTCTAATCTCCACGGGAAGTATCATAAACCCTCTGAAAGGCTGCCCTGCGCTCTGCCAGTACAAAAAGCCGGAAGAAGGGGGTCAAATCCTTCCCTCGCTTTTGCCCTGTCGTATTTTTCCCACTGCACTATAATGACAATGGCCATCCCCATGTTATCTAAAATCTACATCATCTAATCAATATCTCTCCTCCCAGCCATCTGGCCAGGCTGTCAGCGGACTCCCAGCCTCTCCCACATCTGACACTAAACGATGCTTAAGCCTCTTTTATCAGGCTTGTTGCTGGGCAGCCGGGACAGGATGGCCTAGGGGCCTAGGGGCCGGCCAAAGCGTTGTAATTGTAGACGACAGGATTGTTTGTGGGGTTGGTCTTATCGTTTCTAGATGAGCGTCCCTCCCCCCCACACACCTCTGACCCACTCTGGTGTCCTGAGATAGCCTTTCCCATTTGAAATGTGCAACAGTTTACTCATGGTCAAAACCCTTAATCCATCTCTTAGAACTGCTGAAATGTAATCGTTCTGGAGCTCACAGTTGACAACAGCTCGGTTACAAAAAAAACACTACACGCCATTGCTTTAACAATTTATGTAGACGAATGTGTTTCTGTATTTATGAGAATGGTTGATGATCACTCTTAAGCCCATGTCTCTCGTTTCCTTGTTCATGCGTAGACCACAGCTCCTGGTGCTCCTGAACTTGGACTCTGACATGGGCGTCAAGCATCCCCGCCTTCTCTCCCTCACCACCCAGCTCAAGGCAGGCAAGGGCCTGACCATAGCAGGCTCAGTCCTGGAGGGCTCCTACCTCACCAAGGAGACAGAGGCAAAGAAGGCAGAGCAGGTAGGGAGAGACTGGGTCATTAATATTGAATCGAGTTCAATCTAGTTGAATCAATCTAGTTTCTGCATGAGGGCATAATCCTGTTTATCTGTTTGAAAAACTGTTACAAAACATTAAAGTAATTGTTTATCCCACAGCTAATGCAAATAGGAATTTAAGAAACTTGCAAAAGGAAAATAATATGAAAATGAGTTTTACAAAATCTGGCATTAACCTGGTTTTCATTCAAGATAGACACTGCCATCTATTGGAAAAATAAGGAAGTTTTGTCTGACCTTATTCAAAGCTCGGGTTTATTGAATTGTTATTTCACAATGGCATTGTATTGTTGTGCTCTCCTTGATTCCTTTTGCTCTCGATCAGAACATCAAGTCTTCCATGTCCACGGAGCGTACCAAGGGCTTCTGCCATGCGGTGGTGTCATCTAACCTGCGAGATGGTTTCTCCCACCTGATCCAGTCAGCTGGCCTGGGGGGCATGAAGCACAATACCGTCCTCCTCGGCTGGCCTGCAACCTGGAAACAGTCTAACGACCCCCACTCCTGGAAGGACTTCATAGGTCAATTGCAAAATGAAGCTATTGCATTCTATTCCAATCTATTCTATTCTGTTCTATCCCATTCCTGTGAAACGTTCAAATTCTCCGACAATCTATTGCCTTAAAAACACAAGGTTTTAAAAAACAACTGTGGACTGGATATAGTTGAGTTTTTAACCTCTTGTGCCTCTGTCTTCCCAGAGACAATCAGGGAGACCACTGCAGCTCACCAGGCCCTCCTGGTGGCCAAGAACGTGGACAGCTTCCCCACCAACCAGGACCGCCTCGGGGAGGGCACCATCGACGTGTGGTGGGTGGTCCACGACGGAGGGCTGCTCATGCTGCTGCCCTTCCTGCTGCGCCAGCACAAGGTTAGGGCAGGGGGACGGACCACTCATTGCACACATCTTTGTTCGGTTGGATTTCTGTGGTTTCCCTGCCATGTCGCTCATCTCCTGAAGTGACTCTTTGGAACGATCTTTCCCCGGGTCAGGTGTGGAGGAAGTGTAAGATGCGCATCTTCACAGTGGCGCAGATGGACGACAACAGCATCCAGATGAAGAAGGACCTCCAGATGTTCCTCTACCACCTGCGCCTGGATGCCGAGGTGGAGGTGGTGGAGATGGTGAGCCTCCCTGCCGTTTCTTCTCGGTCTGGCAAGAGAACGTTTTGAAAGCCAAACCTTAACCCCAACCACGTCTTTCAGATCAGTATTTGGTTAATCTTTGCTACGTTTGACTCCATTCGTGTGTCCGTTTGTGTTTGTGTGTGCGTGTGTGCGTGTGCGTGTGTGTGCGTGTGTG
>JAVQJS010150333.1:0-13629 GCA_036024795.1 Galaxias rostratus | reverse complement strand
AATCCGTCAGTGGCTGAGTTTTGGCGTTTATGTATTTTAGCAGGAGACATATAGGCTTGGTAGGCTTTAGTGAGATTCCTGCAAAGAAGGAAAAGCACATACATGTTCAACAGCAATTTCACACAAAAGTAAACACACTAGTCAGACCATAATAAATGAATCAACTAATTAATCCCTTCCTACCTTTGTAGTAAACCAAACATTTCCCAGCTAGGTGGTTAATCTCATTAGGCTTTGCATTTGTCCTCAGTCTAATCTGTTAGAGTGGCGCTGCAGCATCACACACTTCTCAGATACTGCCCTTTTATAACCTCTAGTGACAAACTGTGAAGACCAACTCATACAAATCCCAGGCTTTCTCAAGTCAAACGTATGATACCTGTGGTATGTGATAGGATGGGTCCGCGTGCGTGTGTCTGTTTGTCGGGGGTGCTTAGAATAGGGAGGAGACAGAGCGAAAATAAGATACGATAAATGTGGTTGGGGATTTAATTAAAGATTAACTACTCCAGTACCTTTTAAATATTTCAATATTAGTAATGCATCCTTTCTATTCAAGAGATGTAGCCAGCCGTCTAAAAAAAAGCAGGTGTCAGATTTCTTTCACGCATGACAAATACTGTAAATCTGGATTTGTATTAAGAAAGCATCTCTACATAAAATCAAAGGATTCCGTCGAATTGAAAAAAATCGAAGACGTTTAATAATTTGTATACTTTTTGTTTTGGCATTCTCTCTGGTGGTTTTACAGACAGTGGAGGGCGCACTTCTCTTTAGATCGGACCAACGTCTTTATCAATAATAGCATGCCAAAAGGCGCACCCTTTGGCTATTTACACTGTTTTTCTTTTTCGTTGATTTATTTATTTATGTATTCGTTTTTACTTGTTTGTTTTTTGTTTATTGGTTTATTTATCAATATTATTAATATCATTAGTGCGTTGATGACATTTATTAATTGAATTATAAAACGAGGCTATTGTGGTTGTAAAAACGTCTTGGGTCTAATGGAAAACGTGATAAATGATACATATTGTCCATGTCACATTAAAGTTCTTCTTTAGTTTTAAATTCCCACTCTTGCGTGTTCTTTTTTATTTCCAAGTCCTTTGGGAAATAGGTGAATGTTTGTGGTGAGCGAGCAGGCCTTATTAAAAGGGCGGACTTTAAGACACATTGGACACCACGGAGGTGGGTGGTGGATTTCTACCAGTAGAGATGGTTTTAGACCGACGGCGCATTCACCAATCTTCATTTCAGCTGTCTGCTCCGTGTTGTCAGTGAGGAGAACAGAATAGTTCTCTTTGGCATTTATGCCGTTACTGCTTGAGGAATTTGAATAATAATTTTTCCTATTATAAACAAGGTCCTAAAAACTTTAATTTACATTTTCAGATCCATTGCATTGACTGCCCAGTGGACCTGATTTTCCTTTAATTCAACCCGCAGTAAGTCTGCAGCCAAGAGTGTTCCAAATTGGGGAAAGTTTTGGACAAACTGTCAGGAACAATTGAACAAAACAATTTGTAAAATATGCGTCATCCACTTTTCCTGAACTAGTTGCGATATGATTTCCTAGTGTCTTTTAAGTGACCTTGTTAAATCCACTGGTATTAACAACAGTGCAATGTTGTAAATCATTCTGTACCTTGGTCTGTGGATGACTACGATGCAGCAAACTACTGCTCTTGCGGAGATGCTGGCTTCTAAGGATTGCTCACAGATGCGGGATATGAAAAATGAGTGCGATACTCGTTCCCGTGAACGAGTGGAAGGAGAGGGGGATCGTATGCGTACCCGGGAGAGGCTGGAGGCTACTTTGGCCGGTCTTGGTGAGCTGGAATATCTGAGACAGAGACAGCAGTTACTAGTCAAGAATGTGTTGAGTCTACCGGAGGACACGATTCCAAAGGGGGATGCTGTGTGTGTCATTACGCACGAAGATAATTATTTGAACTCGGAGGAAAAGCTTTTGGAGGAAAATATCCTATTACTGAGAAAACAGTTGGTAAGTTTTTTTTTTCACTTAATGTATTAAACATTCTTCTCTTGTATGCTAACGCAAGTTCTGATAACTATGGAATGCACGTTTGTTGGCTGCTTGGCAACAAATTAGATGGATTTATCTATTTAAAAACCCTGAACATTCTTCAGGTAAGTGTGTATATGCATTCAGATACATTTTAAGATTAAGATTTCACACAATATTGTTTAGTATTTTCAATAAGTGCAAGCCTTAATTATTTCTCACTCAGAAAGATCTTTGAGGCATAATACTATTTTGTCACGTTTCTGAAATGAAAATGTCCCAAGAGTCGCACCCAAATAGTATCTTCGACAAATTGTAAATTAAATGGCAGGACAGGATGGACATAAGAATAGATGCATGTTATTTAAATCAAACTTCCTGAAGGATGGACGGGATTCTTGGTGCACTAATGCGGTCTGCGAGGGGGTCTGGTTCTTTGAATGAGATTTAGCAATGAAATACAATGGCTAGGGGGCGACCGAAATTAACTTTTACAAGCACATCTCCCACCCCCCGCCAGTGTTGGAGGGTGCCATGCAGTTATGGCCTCAGTTGTTCCAGATTAAGGCCATTTAAACTGGTCTAAAAACGCACCCGCTTCCAATTTAGGCCTGATTATCTGATGTGGATTGAATCAAGCCTGGAATGTTTAGGGAAATAAGCTACCATTGTTTTACAACTGTATTGAGGTCATGCATGTATTTTACATTTATTTAACCTAGTATTTGCTTTTTATTTGTCTCTAATAGTTTTTTTTTTTTTTTTTTAAAGTGAAACGCTCCAAAAGATTAAACCATAGTGCTGTATCCTTTGTGTGTTTTTGTGTTGATTTAGACTGTCAACATAACACCCCCAAGTATACTAATGTTGTTCATCGTCAAAACAACAGTTGGTTTGTTAGCTATGCCTCCAATTCGTTCATCCTTGCAAAGGGTAATTTTAGTGAAAAAAAGGCCACTAAAAAGGCAATGCATGCTTAGAACCCAGAACTCATTAATCAACTTATGCTGCTTGCTGTCAGAGTCTTGGCTTTATGGCCTGCCAGTCCCCCAGCTCAGACTAGGAGAGGAAGTGGCCCAGTACTGATATAGTCTTGTGTAGCCTGGCAGGAATCTGGCCTTCATTACTGATCCCTGCTCCCCCCTCACCCCCATCAACAACAAATGGTATGCTGCTGAATTCCGAATGCACTCCCCTGGCTACTCTAAAGATCCTGTCAAATTTCTTCTAAAGGAAGAAGGCCTCCATGTTCTAGATCATCTTTCATCTTTTGACCAGCTATGAGCCTATAATGATCTAAATAACTCTGAGGTTTTGCGAAATTATTCTCTCATGGGTATAAACAAATTTCTGGAATTCCTCTGTCTTTCTGGGTGTTTACAGCCAACCCTGTGTCTTACAGAAACAATAGATCTTTTAAAGATAGTTCAAAATGGTTTGTAGATGTTTTTACCCAGTCGTCCATTGTAGAGATAATTGGTGTGTAGGAGTTAGATATTAAACTGGAGAATTTGATTCAAGCTGTGTCAGAGTTCTCACAGGAGAACCTTTACATGACATGGCAGCTTGAGAAAGAGCAAAAATAAGAAAATGAACATTCTGTTGTTCCCCTTCAACGTCCCATTGAGACCTTCAGGCAAAACCTACTCTTTGGTTTGGGAATCAACCACAGATAAAAAAAAAAAGCGGAATGCTCCCCATGATATGGTTGTGGTAATGTATGACTAGTGCCACATAACCTGCATGTTTGAGGCACCATTGTTTGGGGACCCCTTGAGACAGAGATGTGGTTCTGGTTTAGTTTCAGAGGGGCACTAATAGGTTTAAATAGGCCAAAACATTTGAGGATTTTGTCGAGCTTTCAAAGCTTTTATTCACTGTCTGGGGTCCCTAAATGTTTCACGGTGTGGACTGAATAAAGAACTAAGGGTCGGTCTGTTCGGGGGACTGAAAATAAAGACGCCAGACAGCGAGGTATTTCTCTACTTATAACGTAGAACAATGCTTGAGTCTGTTTAAGAGGATGAAAAGTTACAAAATATCGAGATGAACTTCTGGCAAAACCATTGCATCTGGAGTAGAGGGGGAATAACGATATTGGGTGAAGGCAAGTACCAAGTCTAGCTCATCTGAAGAAGTGTTTTAAAGAACCATAACAAGCTTAATTTAGCTCATTTGTAATTAGCTAACTTGCAACTTCCATTCTTTAGTAAACTATATAACGGTTCATTTTGGTACAGCTCAAACATTGCGACGAGACATGTGTTGTGTCTGTGAGTGTACAATAAAAAGAGTAAACTCGAGTCTGAGTATGTATATGTATTTGTTTTTCTCCTCCAGAACTGCCTGAGACGGCGAGATGCTGGTCTAATCAGTCAGCTACAGGAGCTTGACCGACAGATCAGCGACTTGCGATTGGACACAGAGGTAGCACATGACCATGTGGAGACGGACAGCCGGCCAAGCTCTGGTTAGTCAAGTCAAGCTTTTGCACACCCGTCATGTCAAATATGCTCACTGTCATTTCAATAATTCAGTAGTGCTCATTGGTTAGGTTATTTTGCCCCAACACACTGCATATTTGAGTTACACTTCAACATTACCTACAACACCCTCAACCTTTACTCGTCTTAAACAGTAGACGCTTACACTGCCCAATATTACCATTCTTTCGAAATATGCATCTTACAAGTAACAAAAGAATATACTTCTAAAAGTCAGACTAGGTAAGATCTTTCACAAAGCTTTAAGTCCTGCCATAAACACATTGTTTTTTATTTTTATGTGGGAAACCAAAAACATTCTACGTTCCTTTAGTTCATTCTAATCAATAAATCACACATTGAAAGTTGAAAGCTGCTAGTATAGGATTAGCATTCCAGTCTGGTTCAGAGCTTATTTCATAAGAATGCCAGCCATGAAATTATGAACTAGCACGGTCCACATAGAGGACGCGGTGCTCTGAAATCTCGAGACAAAAGCATGCTCTCAGAGGGTCTGAGATTTGTGCCTTCAATTCTTTTAATAGCTCAGGCTGTCGAGTAATAAATTCTTGGGATGACAGCAGCTCCCTGTCCCTCCCTCCTTTCCTCACTGCCCTACACGGTGTAAAATCAATGTGCTAAAACGCCTGTCCCCCCTCTTTCTCTTCCTCCACCGTTCTCTCTATCCATCTCACTCTTTCTCCAGGTTTTTATGAGCTGAGCGACGGCGCATCAGGCTCCCTATCCAACTCCTCCAACTCTGTGTTCAGCGAGTGTTTATTCAGCTGTCGCTCCAGCACCTGCTTATGCAGTCCCCTCGACACCTCCCTGTGCTCCTCTGACGGCAGGCTCAGATCCGCAGGTGAGAGAAACCTCAGAGTCCTCCTCAGTGCTCAGCCCTGCCCCCGCCTTTAACACACCCCTCAGCGCTGGCCTTTTATCTTCTTCTCAAAACCTAGCCCCGTGGCCAGACCCACACATCTCATCTTGTTGAATTTGATGTCACATGCCCTATTTTCAATCAGTCCTCGTCGTTTTGTATTGTTTGCTGTTTAATTATGCACACACACGACTTCCATTGAATACCCTCTTGAAATAGAGTTGTCTTTTATGACAACACCGGCCCTAATTTTATGGTATGCAGGTCCTTGCTGTTTTTCTTCACATTAACTACGTTTTTTTAGACAACAATTTTATCTCAGTTTAGTGGACCTACAGATACCAGGGCAACTTCAAACGTTTGGCAGCTGAAGCAATTTTCTCTGTCTGACTGCAGGCTTTAAATACCACACCTATGATAAGGCTCAAACAAAAGGTCTATTAGCACCTCTAAACTAACAGGCTCCTTTATTTAGCATATTTAGAGGAGATTGACCCACTTGCCCACCTCACCATTAAATTGGATTAGTTAGTATTGGTATTAAATGAAGAGGAAGTTACTCTCCCAGCCCATCAAGCAATGCCAGTCTATCTGCTAAATTAACATTTGAGTGCATTTATTAATTTACCTGCTCATTGGTTTATGACATTTACTTTGGAATTATTATGACATTTAGGCATCTCTGACAGGTTTCCAAGCAGCGCATTCCTTACAGTGAACCGTTTTTTTCATTTTGTTTTCCAGATGAGCTTGGCAGCTGCACCGAGTGTGAGGGGCCAGGGCAGGGCGATGATCGGAGTTCTGGGACAGTCCGCCGCACCCTCCCTGCCCCGCACCCACCGATCCTGGACACTCTCTTAGACATTCAGTCTAAGTATCACTGTGACCTGGTGGCCAGGAACGGCAATGACGTCTACCGCTATCCCAGCCCGCTGCATGCAGTGGCAGTTCAAAGCCCCATCTTCTTCCAGACTCTTGTTGGGCATGGGAAAGAAGAGGGGGTTTTGATGAGCGGAGAAGGAGCCAGTGAAGGGCAGAAGCTTGAAGGTGTTCCTACTCTTGCTCCTGCTCCTGCTCCTGCTCCTGCTCCTCTGGTGTCTCAGAGCACATCTTGGCTAGCCCCTTCCACCCAACATGCCTCCTCCCACAAACGTGTGGAAAGTTATATTTATGGTCTGCTCCAGAGACGAGCGCAACCCATGAGGAGCAACAAGCCCAGGACAAGCATCAATACAGACCCATCCAAGAGTATCTTAAGGCAGGCCAGTCTCTGTGTGAGACAGACCAGCGTGGGCCAGGGCCCCTTGCAGAGTCACACTCAGGGCACTCTGAGGGCCACTGAACTTAAAACCAACTGGCAGACCGTTGCCTGTTTCCAGACAGGAAGTAGCGTTGGTAACTTTGAGCCCACTGCCTCCGCCTCACCACAGAGACAGTTGTCAGTGGAGATCAAAGATAAACCTCAAGAGATCGGCTTGCCTCACGGTCTCATCCCCAAACCAAATGGATTCCCAGCAAGTGGTGACATGACACCAAATGGAAACCCTAACAACAATGACATGGCCCCAATTAAAAGTGGTTGCCCATCCGACAATGGTGTACAAAATGGATACGCTTTTATCAACAATGACATTCATATGAACTTCAATGCTAATAGTCTGTTAAAAAAGAAAGGCTTGCTTCCAGCAAATAAATCCATTGCCCCGTCCCTAGAATCAGCCGTTCCTAAGGATTACCAAGGGGTGGGGAGCCCCAAGGCCGTCTCCTCCCCTAAAGAAAATACACAGCCCCGCTATTCACCAACCATGCTAGCAGACAATCCCTCCGCTTCATCTCCTCATGTGGCCAATAAACAGTCAGCCACACCCAACAAGAAAGACAAGCCCCTCCCTTCTGGCCAAACCAGGAAAGAGGACAGGGTGGTGCCGGAGCTTGTCAGCTTAGGCTCTTCCTCTCAGAGTCAGGATGAAGGAGTAGGAGGAGGAGGAGGTCGCATGGTGAGTGCCCAGTACATCCCAGCTCAGCGACAGGCTGTGAAGCTGCGTAAGGGTGGTGGTAAGAATGTCAAGATTGTCAAAGTAAGGAGTGCGTCGGCTGCAAAAGCAGGCCATACCTCGGCACACGCTGAACCTGTGTCCGAGAGAACAACAGCGACCAGAGGGGAGAAACAAACCCAGCATCAGAGTCACCGCTCCAGCTCAAGGAAGTCTCGCGTATCAGAAGAAGGAAGCACCGCCAACCACAGAGTCTCTAAGAGGGGAACGTCCGGTTCCTCGTCTTCCAGAATAAAACGGATCCCTGTGTCGATCCCTGAGGGAAGAGTTTTAGAAAAACACTCTACTCCAGCGATGAATAGCGTTTCCATGGGCAGGTCGGCTGTGTCCAAGCACCACCATCACCACGGCCATGGTTACCATGTTAATCACCATGGTCATCACCATCACAGCCGCGACCCGGTAGTGGTGGTAGCCAAG
Organism: Galaxias rostratus; assembly: GCA_036024795.1. Lineage (NCBI taxonomy): Eukaryota > Metazoa > Chordata > Actinopteri > Galaxiiformes > Galaxiidae > Galaxias > Galaxias rostratus. Next base: position 5,763 of record JAVQJS010150333.1, on the reverse strand, counting down.
CCCAAGTACAAGCGCAACGACTACCGGTGTTTGCGGGCCATTACGGAGGTGCCCTACGACGAGGCATTCAGGCGGGCTCAGCGCCGGCAGAGGAAGGAGCTCCTGAGCCAGGCCACCGCCGCCACCACCACCACCACCACCATGTACCTGCCCACCAACAGCCAGTTCACCAGCCCTTACGCCTATGTGGCCGGCAGTGACTCCGAGTACTCGGCCGAGTGCGCCTCCCTCTTCCACTCCACCATCATGGACACGAGCGAGGACGACAGGTCCAACTACACCACCAACCGCTTCGGGGACAGCGAGTCGAGCATGAGCGAGGCAGACTTTGCGGGGGATAGCTCCACCACCAGTGACTCCGAGGAGAGCGGGGGAGGTGCAGGGGGTGTCGGGGTGAACTGGACCCAGTTTGGGGCGGCGGCAGCTGGGGCCGGAGGTCAGGAGCTGACACCTGCTCAGGCCAAGGCCTTCGTCAAGATCAAGGCCTCCCACAATCTGAAGAAGAAGATACTACGCTTCCGCTCCGGCTCATTGAAACTCATGACAACTGTATGAGAGGGTGGTCAAGTGCCTTTTCGACTTTCTGCTCTCATCTATATAAATACTACCGTTTACAATGGTGTGAATATTGTCTGGTCTTTCGCTCTAAAATAGACAAGAATTCACTGGCATTATGAGTTTTTCTGGTGCAGACTAAGTCAATCAAATTGGCGGCTATGTCTCTCTCTGTCCAACAAGTGCCTAGTCTAATTGTAAAGTGTCAAATAAAAGTAAAAAAAAAAAAATAGCTTCTTGTAAGACTTGAACCTTGTCTCTTTTGTTAGAACTGGTACGTACTTAGTGATGTTTTAGAAAACATTTAAACTTGAGATGTGGGGATTTTTATAAAGTACCATGAAGTCTCCCTCTCCCTGCACTTTCACATAGACAGACAACTGACAGGACGGAAAGTGTCTTCATATCCCTGTTATCTTGTTTGTAAGTAGCCTTTTTGTATTTATTAAAACGAACAATGTTTGCCTTTGCTGTTACTGTGCACCTACGTAACACTGCGTAGCAAAACCTGAAAGGCTTTACAATGATTTGGGGTCAAGTTCTTTTTAAGTCAAGATATTTAAAATGTAATATATTTGGTTGGATTGTACACATGGTACTATTCTGACTGATGATTGGTGCTGAGTAATATGGAGAGATGGGATGGACCAAGTCTTTGAACAAACAAGTTTTTTGAAAACTTTTGAGGATAAGGTACTCTTTGTTACAACATTTACACTAACTATATGCATGAGCAACTGCTTTACATCATCTGACGATATTATATACATGTAAAATACAATCTGTACATGGTATTGTCAGTGTATATATAATGTGTATGTATATCATTATTGATGCTTAACCTTTCTATGCTTTATTAAATATCGGCTTCAAAATCCGTACTAGATCTTGTGTTATTGACCCTGACATTGTCCTGACAACTTGTCTTGACATTGTGTTATCTAATGGTGGTGGTGGGGTGTGTGTGGAAACAGTTGCAATTAAAAAAAGGAAAATTCCAAAGCATCGTAGCGTATAATTGGCCTCAATGGTGTGTTTCCGCGAGGTTGTGTTGGCATAGGGATGAAAGCGCTGGTGTGACCAGCTGTGCCTGTGGCACTAGTCTCAGCTAAGCTCTACACTTTCCGATAAGGTTCTGTCGTTGACATGACACCCTGCTACGACAGCATCGCTTCGGCAGGCAAACCTTAGGAGAGGGTGTCACCTCTCCATCCCAATCAACAACCTCGGAGCCGTTCACAAGCCCCCCGCCAGGGAACTTTGAAATGACGACTTGGGTCAGATCTCCTCCGGGGATCAGTGTTTGTTGCTGTTGGTCAATCTAACGCCTCTTTGGTGGTGGTGCAGCTCTTTAAACTGATCGGACTCATTTGTCACATGTAACTCCAAGCCTATATTTATTTGCCATGCTTTACTTTTACGTGCTTGGAATGGTTATGCAGCTGGAGACTTCAACACATCACAAGTTCATTACACACACTGAAACGCATGGATTATTTATGTGTGAAGGGAAAGTATGTTTTGTATTCATTGGCCAAATATACAGATACAGTGTGATATATTACTGGACGACCTTCAGGTAAATAAGAGGTCTTCAGGAAAAACATAATTCTGCCGGGTGTGTATATGTGTGCGTGCTCTAACATATTTACATAAAACACACATTTGTATATTATTTAACTTGCGTGTCATGCTGCTTTTTCACTTCTACCTTAGTTGCTATCTCACCTGCCAGAGACTGTACGTGTAGCTTAACAGTGGCGCAGGTGATCACAGGAGATTGTAGTACTGTAACATTTAAAGGAGTGTATTTCCAAAGACAGCTTTTACCAATGCCACTGATAAAATACAGAAGCTGGGGGCTTAGCTGTCTCAGAGAAGAATGCGTGTCTGTGTGTTGGAGATATGGAGGGAGGTCTGTAACTACCTATCTATGTTATCACAGAAGACACAGAGCAGTGGGAGGAAGTTGCAGCGACCTGCATGCAGTAACCAGGTTATAGCTTAGTCTGCTACACATCCCTTCTATTTACGTCTAGCTTTTCAGCCCAGTCACAATTGATGAAACACACTTTAAAGTAACTCTATGGCTCCCATATCTGCCTATTTAACTATGTAAATCTAAATAAAAAACCTTACAAATTGTTGTTTGTTTTTCCATTTGCAAAAAGGGCCTTGTAAACCTAGTTCACATTCCGGCAAGCACCTTACTAAAATATTTGTTGAGTCTGTACATGCTGTACACCAAGTAAGAAGAGATCTTAGTGTTTGTATATTCTTTTCTGAAGTGTAACAACAACACTTCACTCTGGTTGCTTTGAAAACGTCTTGGTCATGTGCTTGTGGTAGAACAGAGTTCTTCTGCCAGGTTTACTTTCAGAGAAACAGTGTAATGTTGTATAATTAGAAAAACCACAAATCACGATGTTCTCTTAAACCAGTTCATCAAGAGTTCAGCCACAAGAGTTCACCCCCCTCCCACCCAACCACACACACACACACACACACACACACTCACACACACGCACAAACACACAAAAGCGCTCATCGCTTTTGTGGGCTCCACCACCACCATCACATTAAGCGCCTTCTCACACTGCTGAATCAAGCTGTTTTCAACTGAGTTGGAGCCCACTAGGCAGGCCCGGGTGCTCATTTACAATGAGCACTTTCCAATGTCAATGAGAATGAGAATGAGCTGTTTATCAATATTTCCTGCCAAGTTCCGCTTCTTTTAAATTACACAATAGGCCAAACTAGACTTGTTTTTTTGCTAATGATCTTACACTTTAATGTGCTTTAGGCAGTGTAGAATGCTGGGAGGACTGTTGGCTAGTGCTGTCAGAATGATGCCAGTGAACAGGGAGAGGTATATGGGTTATGTCAGCCATTATGTCAGCCATGCTGGCAGTGTTATCATAGCCCTGTCCCCGGGTCAGTATCTGCTGCCTGGTGGATCTCCGAGCCTGGGTTGTTAGTGAACTGCTGTCTGTGCGTGTGTCATATGAGTGTTGCTCGGAGAGATGAGACAAATTGTTGGCCTTCAAGCCCAGTCTGTCTCCCGGGTCACCACAGGGCAAATGCGGCTAACCTAATACCCAGACAACTGGTAGGGAACCTAATACACACAGATGCACATTCATGCGCGCATGCACATTTCTGACTGTGCACGCACAGCTACATATGCTTGCGTACGCATGTACAGTCCATGTTGATCCCCCGCCACAGACTCTCCCTCTCTCTAACACACACACACACACACATGCAGAGAGAAGGTTATCAGATGGCCTTTGGCATTGAGGCACGGAGTATATGCTGAAACCATATGGCCAGGGAAGCCCAGGCTGCCAGTAGTGTAACTCAATCTGTCTGCCACACCTTCTCTGCAGGAGGAACTGTAGAAGGAGAAAAATAACATCCACCACAGCTTGACATGATACTAAGGGTAGATGGTTCTTCTGACAAGCAAACTTCTGTGCTACTTGAATAAAGGACTTTCTAAATATTGAATCCCAGGGACTGGGGAAGAAATTAATGCATTGTTGACTGGAATCGTAAGATCCAAACGTTCCAGTGCTGACTCTGTACTGTCACTCAGGGTAAGAGAAATCTCACACATAAAAAATACTTTCTGGGTAGGGAAAATAACATAGGAACATACGATTATGTACCACTCTACCAGTCCGTAAATAATAAATCTATGCAAGATTGCTACTCCGCTTCAATTTATCATTTCTGTAAGCAGGTCTTGATAAAAAATCCCTAGGGGGATTTACAGGTGTACGTATCCAAAGACGAGTGTCGCAGAGTTGTCAGCCCGGGAGACTGTAAAGGTCGTTCATGCATTTTTATAGTTGTTTTTTGTGTATCCATGATGAGTTGTGTTATCTGACTGTAATACCGAACGCGTAAGCAATTTCTACTTTTTCAAAACGTGTTGATGAGAATTAAGTTAGGACCACGTGATTCTGCAAACTAAATATATGATTACGAACGAACAGCACAGGAATCGACATTTTAAAGGTTAGGTATATAGCTAGGTTTTATGTTAATACCCTTCAATATTACAAAACAAAAGACAACATTTTGAAAAACATGATGAGATAGGGACACTGTGACAAAGGTCAGGGAGTTTATGGCCTGTGTGTCTGGGCTATAAAGTCAAAGACCAGTCGTGTCCCCGTCTCTCTGTCAGAGTAGCTCATAAAACGCTGATGGACCGCCATGAGACGTCGGCTCTCCACCCCTCATTTACTTTCAAACTGACGCCTGCCTTGTGATGACAGCGCAGAGAGCTTTACAATACAGAGTGCAGCGTAAAAACATAGACTAGCCTTGGACGGGTGTTGACTTGGAAAGGCCCTTTGTCAGTAGGGAGGCTGCAGCCCTTGTATGTGTGTTTAAATCAAACTGACCCACCAGGATGCAAAACCGGATGACCGACATCACATGACTTGCACTTCATTAGGCTAAACTAAATCCTCAAACCTTGGCCTCTGGGAACTCATACATGTTTGATGAAGTACAGGTGACGTTTTAGCCAAATGAAATCGTACAATATGATTTAAAGAAAAGACATCGTTCCACATCCGTGACTAAAACTTATTTTCTGGTCAACTGTCAACCCTACTGCCCTCCGTAGGGCCCTATGTCTTTTCAGCCCCCAGTCTGTTCGAACTCTTGACTGCAAGGTGCTGACAGGTATCTCCAGCTGATTAAAGACAAGCGATACTCTGGTCATAATAGATACACAGGTATGCACAAAACGGCTGTCCCGTTCTCTTTCTCTCTCTCTCTCGCTCTCTCTCTCTCTCCCTCTCTCTCTCTCTCTCATTCTCTCACTGTGTGTGTGTGTGTGTGTGTGTGTGTGTGTGAGTGTGTGTGTCAGAGAGAGACAGAGAAAGAGAGAGAGACTGAGATGGGAGCAGATGACACACAGCTTCTCTAAGGAACAGGGACATCTCCACAGCATCAATAATACATTGACCATGGGGAGAAACATTGGGGCAATGCAGGGTAATGTAGATCTAAGTACTGCATGAAGTGAAGTTTAATTTGGGTCAATTCCTTTGGGACAGAGCTTTACTAAATGCTTTGAGACAAACACACACACAGACACACACACAGACACACACACACACACACACACACACACACAGAGACACCACCCCTGAGCCCCCCCATTAGTGATTAGATAACATCATAGCC
>JAVQJS010150331.1:0-12611 GCA_036024795.1 Galaxias rostratus | reverse complement strand
GTGTGTGTGTGTGGTGTGTGTGTGCATAGTGTGTGTGGTTTGGGTGTGCATAGTGTGTGTGGTGTGTGTGTGCATAGTGTGTGTGTGCGCGCAATGTGTGTGTGGTGTGTGTGTGTGTGTGCGCGTATTGTGTATGTGGTGTGTGTGTGTGTGTGTGTGTGTGCGCGTAATGTGTGTGTGGTGTGTGTGTGCGCGGAATGCGTGTGTGGTGTGTGTGTGTGTGTGTGTGTGCGCGTAATGTGTGTGTGGTGTGGTGTGTGTGTGTGTGTGTGTGCGTAAGGTGTGTGTGGTGTGTGTGTGCGGTCCCTCAGCTCCAGTGCTGGTCTTCTCTAACTGCTGTATTTTCTCTCTGATGGCATCTCGTTTCAAGTTGACCTCAATTATTACAATCATGCAGCCTAATTGACTTCTTTCCTTTAGAAAGTCATTTGTCAAAAACATTTAATAAGCTCTTCCTCATTTTATTAACATCAATAATGTAAGTGAGGCAATGAAACTCAAAACAATGCTTTTCACATTCCTGTGAAACTGCTTTGTATGTTTGTGTATGTGCGTGTGTGTGCATATTTGTGTGTGGTTCAGGGTATTTTGTGGATGTACAGTATGTTGTGCTTTGTGTCTGTGGTGTGTGTGTGTGTGTGTGTGTGTGTGTGTGTGTGAGATTGTTGGTGTGTGTGTGAGTGTGTGTGAGTGTGTGTGTGAGTTTGTTGTGTGTGTGTGTGTGTGTGTTAGTAAGTGTGTGTGTACTGTCACGCTCAGAGCCCTCCTGTAAACACTTTCTCACGCTTCTTGCTGCTGGCGGCTATTTTCTTAAGACAAACAGAGGGTTTGGTACCGAACACAGCCCTGCCCTCAACGCCACAGAAACACACACTATCTCAGATCAGGGAGCAGTCGCAGAGCGTGTGTGTGTGTGTGTGCGTGTTACAGAGAAGGGGGGGGGGGGTTGTGAAACAGAGAGAGAGGGCGAGAGAGAGAGTAGGAGTTACCAGGAGAGGGGCAGCACCAATGGTCCTGGTGTGTGTGTGTGTGTGTGTGTGTGTGTGTGTGTGTGTGTGTGTGTGTGTGTGTGTGTTGAAAGTAGCCAGTCCCAGGATGCAACAAAAAAACTGTCACACACACACACACACACTTCTGAACTAACTGCAGCTTTAAAATTATGAACAGAGGTAAGCCACCAACAATGAATTGAATGTCTGTGAGTTAACATATGATGGATGTCTAACTGGGCCACTATGTACGTGACTAAATGTGTGTCTGTGTAAATATGTGTGTGTGTCAGTGTTTCTGTTAGGAAAACTTGGCGTTCTGGGACCGGCTACCTTCAAATTTACTGGATTTTTTAAAAAACCAACCAGCCATCATTATTAACTGTGTTGAGTGTGTTCAGTGGTGCTGGCCATAAAAATAGTGTCACCAAAAAAACTGCAATTTAACAGTAACCTTTACTATAGACGATAAAAAAATTGGATCTTTTAAATAAAAAATCTGAAACGTGATACAAAAAATATGAATACTATTTATATAATATCCTTTTTGCCAAGTTTTTTTTTTTCTCACACAATAGGTCTATGTCCGGCGGCGGCTTTTGATGTTCTATACTGGCCAAAGCCAGCAATTGTCTGCAAATGGAACTTCTGGTGTGCGAATGTGTATGTACGTGTCTTCACTGTCTTTGTTTATGTGTCTTTGATGGTTGTTTAAAGAGTGTCTGTGTGTGTTCGTGTGTGCGTGTACGGGTGAGCGTGTATGTTTCTACCATCAAAAGTTTCTCCAGCTCCGTGTTCCTCTGTCCGACCTGAGTGTAGGCTGAGGTCTTCTCCCGGAGCTGTTTGTCAAGAGCAGACACACGTGCACTCTTCCTCTTTAACTGCAATGGCACACAGGAACCAGCAGGGGGAAACACAGACAAACACCCCACAACAACATCAAATGGTTACAACCAGACCTGCCTTCTCAGAGGATTAAAACAGTGTTGACCTAGAATTGAGATGACATTAACATGTCTAATTTATGTTCCAACCCAAACCAACACTGTTCCTGTTACTGTGGAAATAATCATCAGCTATACCTTCTAAAGCACACACTAAAAACGAAACATTTAATCAACTTAAAACAGATTCCAATTATTAGACGTAGTTTATCTCAGGTGCACAGACCGAGTGTGACGATGTAGTAAAAAGACGCCTCTCACCTCCTTCTCCGTGTTTCCTGCTTGGCTCATCTTCTCAAGCAGATCGGCGTGGAGGTCCTGGAAGTGGGAGGCCCGCTGGGCCATGGAGTTCTGCAGGGAGGAGATCTCCTCCTGGGCCCGGCTCAGCCTCTCCTGGAGCCGCTGGGTCAACCTGCTCTGTCGGGCCTGCTCGGCCTCAAACGTTTGGAGGATTGGCAGTAGCTGCTGGTACCCCTCACCTGGAGGTAGAGCGAGGTAGAGAGAGAGAAAGAGAGAGAGAGATTAGACATTACAAATTGATTAAAGCGGTTAGACAGCAGACACTCACATCAGAGAGACAATATGAGAAGATAAGATAAATGTTAAGGGAGTAAGATCTTGTGCGAAGTTCATGAAAATCCATCTTATAAAACATAAGGAAACATGTTTACCTGGCTTTGGTTTGAGCAGTTGTGTAGTTCCTGCATTGTCCACCAAAGGAAGGGCACACGGTTTCACACACAGCTGTCCATCATTACCCTACAATACAAAATGCCATACAACAGAACATTTGAAAACATTTCAAAGTTCACAGTTCAAAGTTCACTATTATTACAATTCACCTGTGTATGTATCTGTGTGTGTGTGTGCATGTTCCCAAGCCCCAACCCCCCCATGTCTCCACCTCTCGTAGATGCAACAGGGCCACTACTGCCTCCAGGCTGGCTAGTTCAGCCTGGCTCTGCTGGGCCTCTCTCTGGCTCTGGGTCACCCTGTCTTCTTGAGACTGGACCAAGCCTCGGAGCTTCTCCAGCTCCCTGTGCAGCGCCCCCGTCTCCCTGGCCTGCGCGGCCCTCTCGTCAAGTTCTCGCTCCAGGCTTGAGACGCGCCGCCCAGCTTCAGCCAGACGGGTCTGGAGGTCCGATCGCTCGGCGGTCAGAGTGCGAGCCTGGACTGCCTCCTCTTGTAAGTGGCTAGGTGGCGAAGAGAGAGGGTGGTTGGAAAAATTAAACCTTAAATCTACTACTGTCTTTTAAACTTTTCTTTTACAGACCTTTAGCCTGTATTAACGGTCTCTATTTCAAGTAACCTAATGACTTTCCCCATCACTGCAGGGCCTGACAGTCAGTACATTATTTACTTGGACTTAACAATTATAACATTACAAACAGAATTAAAATCCTTCCTAGCAAAGTTACAATTCCCACAATTAACTAAATAATTTTTTTAATATGGAATCTCAACTGCTGCCATATAAGGTGTGTACAAGCATCCAGACACCTGATGACTTCGCATTGGTCAGCATGTTGTCTCTCGAGGGTGACACACTTGCTTTCCAGTTCTTCTCTCTCTCTGTCGCACTCAATCAGAGTCTCCTTCAAGTTGCTCTCATCCTCCATCACCTAGAGAAACAGTGAACATTGGCCCATCGGTCGACAACAACAACTCTCTGAGTATATCTTGATGGAAAGTGCTTGGATCACTCTAACCTTCTTCAGCTTGATAGAAATGTTGGCCTTGTATTCTTTGAAAGCCTCTTGGAGTTTCTCGGCATTGACCAGGGCAAGGTTCCTTTGCTGCTCGGCCCTGGAGGAACAACATGGATTATATCTAGAATTCTTTCACACTCACGATAGCCAGACTAGTGATATATAATCATTGGAATTGTTAATATGTGGTAACATTAAATTGGGTCCAATGGTGCTAGCAACTAGTTGAAATAAAGAACTGGCACTGTGGAATGCAACTTTGAAAAGATGGCTCCCATCAACTTGTTTAATACCTGTCAATCTAACCTGTGCACAAGCACTTGAGAAACCTTCAAAATCTCTTGCAAATGAAAGCAAACATATAGTACAAGGTGGAGCGGAAAATATTCACATTTTCTGTCTGAAATAAAAAGGGATTGAGGCCAGGTTGATAAGCCCAATAAGCAGCCTGGAGGTGTGCTACCGTTTGATCAGTCTGGTCTTTTCGTCCAGTTCTGTCTGGAGCTTGTAAAGTTCATCTCTGAGCTGGATCAGTTGCCCATCACTCAAGGCCGCTGTCTGCTGGCTCTTCTCTGCCCTTATCTGTGCCTCCCTGAGAGAGAAATGCAGCACGCTTAACCTACGTATCAACAGCAAATATTGGTTCCTATTCATCTACTTATATAAAAAATTAGTTTCAACAAAGAAATTTTTTTAGGAGATGGTATCTGGGACCATTAGCTATTCAGCACCATTCCCAAAATGCCAGGGAATATATAACCATCATTAGCTTAAAAAATAAACTCCCATCAAGGCCCCATTTCTTTATGAATAGCTAAAAATGGTTTTAAGAACAACATCTCAGAAGGAAAACAAAAATATGGTTAGTATAGCCTAAGAGGGGAAGAGGACAGGTCATTCTGGTAGGCTCCTACAATATGATGCTACAGTCTCCATGTAGTTATTATTAAGATGTTACCGGAGTTCCTTGGCCTGGTCCTCCACCTCAGCCTCCAGAGCCACGAGCTGCTCTCTCATGACGGTCACATTGGTGGTCTTGACCCCGACTGTGGAGCCAAGGACACGGATCTAAAGGGAAATATATCAAATTGATGATTTACATCTGCAAACATCATGGAAATAGTTGCCAACAATAACATCAATGAGTCAAAGGGTGTAAACCTGAGTTTTTCATATGCATCAGGTCAAGTTTACATCCCTTGTGGAAAACATAGTATTGTATTCAGCACAAACAGATACAAACAAACACATACAGCACCATTACCATCTCCACCAACACCAAATACAAACAGCGTGAACAAGTGTGATACCTTGGACTGGCTGGTGGCCAGTTCTACCTGAGCTTGCTTCAGGTCACTGATTAGTTGTTGGTTCTGCATAGACAGACAGGTATTTTCCTGGCGCAGAAAGCCCAGCTTCTTCTTTAGTGGAGCCGGCTCCATCACTGCTTCCACTGATCTGGATCTGCCAGATACTGCCTACTTGGAGAGAAAAGGGCGCAAGAGAGAGCCAAAAAATGTTGCTTGTGTACGTAAGAATATAATGTAAAAATGGCCACACATTTGCAAAAAAAGAACTCTTCTTGCATTTTTTTCTCTACAATGATGCCACCCATCATTCCCTGTTTTTGCTTTCTCACTTTCCCACATCTTAATTTCATATATACATATACTGTAACTTAAAAAATGTCTCACCCTAGAATTGTGTAAACTCGAACAGGCCCTTGTGTCAGCTGTCGTCGGACTGGAGGTTCTCTCCAAGTGTAGGTCGCTTGAATGGGACAGCACATCCGGTCTCTGCAGGTCCTCTAAGCTTAGGTGCCCTGCTAACCCGTCGCCGTGTTTCCAAGTCTGTTGGTCATATCGCTCATCGTGTCCTCCTGAATGGCTGAGGTAAAATAAAAATAAATAGCGCAGAGACTAGATTTCTGAGTGGGAAGACAATCGGTGGTTTCAAAGATATCTGAAACCATATAAAGAACAGTACGATTATGAGCATTTCGATCGATACAGCTTTTTTATTTATTTATCACAGTATCCAAACATCGTTACCTTAATTGTTCTCCAACACTTAACAGACTTATTTCCGTTAGTCGCAGTTGATTCCTTATATTTGACACATCTTCATCAAGACTTTCTTTGTTTGTGAACATTGGTGGATATCAACCTCAGCCGCAGTAGAGTTGGCTTTACAGTTGTTTAAACTAGGCTAATTCATAATCTTTTGGCGTGAACAAACGAGAAGGGGAGGAAAGATCAGTTGAGTTTTGTAGTGTGTAGTGTAGCAGTGTAACTGCTAGCTGATTAGGCTACAAAGGTACACTGTTATTGTAAACAATGCTGTGTTGTAGGATCAGTCAACATCATGTTGCTAAGGTTGTTAGCTTTTAGCTAATTTAACTACCAACCAGTTAAAACTTAGCTCAGACTTTGTTAGTTACTATTGTTGTGTTAAAAAAAAGTATTGAACATACGCCCGATAGTGTTTGATTTAGCTGGACTGAATAAGAAAAAAAATATTTACAGTTTACCCGGAGTAGCCACCTTTAGCTTAAATTAGGTATCCAGACGCCCAACAAAAACACTTTCCGTGATTGGACAAAAGGAAACTGTCTGGAAAATGATTGGTGTAGGAACATGAGCTACTAACGCCGCGGAATGGTGGCGCGTTTAGTTCAAATGAACTGTCATTATTTCACCAAGCACGCACTTGTTTGAGGCCAGTTCAAATGTGTTTACTGTTTATCAATGATATTTCATAAAACAAATAACCTTACCATACAATATTCAGTAGACAAAGTAGATTTGTTTAACGTGTTTATTCTTTGGCCATAGAGGTCAATAAAAACAGACAAAGACTAAAACGAGTGTCTAACTCGGACCTGTATTGTCCGTATGGGTTACTGCGCTGGTGTGTTCCAAATCACAGCAAACTATGGCATGGATTTCAGAACAAATGTGTCAAATGTCTGTTCACCTACAATATGAAATAAACATACATTAAAAAGTTGATTTGACGATTGTATGGGTTTTGTTAGGCTACAATACAACTGTAACTTCTAGTTACAAAGTTATTTTATATTTGACCACACAAATAATAGAAAATAGGCCGAGCCTGGTCAAAACTGAAACTTTATAAAATATCAGCATTCATGCACAACAGCTTTAAGTCACTATACGAGTGATGCTCAACGTAGCACTTTTTTAGTATCAGCTCTTTATTTGTTTAAACATACTCCACATTGCATCAGGAAAGTATCCACAGCGCTTAATTTTTTCCACATTTTGTGATGTTACGTTCTTATTCCAATCTTGATTTTTGGGTTGTTTTGTGGATTTACTAGCGCAACTACAATCACATTGTTTAATTTGACTATAGCCTTTTATTGATAAATGTGGCGAAGATGAACTGAAGTGTTGAATACTATGCCTTATCCTTGACCATGTGTTTAAATCTTTGCCCGAAGAATATGCAATAAAAGGCATGCTCTTAATGTCATGTGTGAGAATCTTTAAAGTAAGCTGACACACTTCTCTATTTTTAATGATCAAGACCTACCCGAATACCTGAATGTTCTGGCTATGCCCTCTTTGGAGAAAAAACTACTGAAATGCATACATGACTTGATGATTTAAGTTATTTAATGGTTTGCCACTCTAAATGATGGAATGGCCCAAAAAATAACACGCCACACCATTTGTTTTCATGGTTGACCTTAGTAAGATGCTATTGTATAAAAATGCTTTGCATGTTTCATATTGGCATTTGATAAATACTTACTATTTAGCAGAGGTTTACTATTTCATTGTGTTTGTGAAGCTGACTGAATATGGCTCAGCCCCACAGAGACTATTTTTCACCCACCGCCAGTGATTTAGACTTGTTATTGTACTGACAAAGCATATTACAGAGTCTAAACCAAATGCCTATTGGCCTAACACATTTAGATTTTTGAAAAACCCATTGCTTAGTGATAGTTTACAACGTGTGCTTCTCCCCAGCATAACATACTTCCTTCAGGCAATCCATATGAAACACTGCTCTAACTAATGCATTTTATTTTATTTAGTTTTAAGTGCTTTATCGTGACATTCAAAGCACTTTTACACACAATTAGATCACCAATTAATTACATACACTGAACAATGGACCGACAGCTATCAGACACTACACCCAGTCTGAGTGATACCACGGCAGCCAATTTGCACCAGACTTGCACACTCAACATATATTACATCTTTCTCACACACATAGAACACACAGACCAACTATCAGTGACTGGTCAGGGCACTGGCAGAAGGATGAGGCATGTTTTTTTAGACTGTGGGAGGAAACCGGAATACCCGGAGGAAACCCACGCAACCACGGGGAGAACATGCAAATTCCACACAGAAAGGTCTTTGGGTCAAGGTGGAGATTGAACCCAGGACCTTCTCGCTGTGAGGCAACAGTGCTAACCACTGCGCCACCGTGCTGCCTGCACTAGTATTAGGGAGGGTTGTTTCACTAAATTATGAACAATGTAAATGTGTTACGTTAGGTCTAGCTGTAGCTTCCGCTCTAAGACTATGGTCGACTATACAAATAGTTGATACTAAAAAAAGCGTAGTGTTTAATTGCAGTAATTTCAAAGATTTTAGGTTTGACCGGGCTTGGATGCAAACTTAGCCTATTTCCTATTTGTGTGGTCAAATATAAAATAATGTTTAAAATAATGTTTTAAATAACTTGAAGAACTTAGTTGTACAACAGCCTTAAAAGAATAACAACAATTGTCAAATCAGCATTTAAAAATCAAGTTTATTTCATATTGTTGGTGAAAATGCTGACTTTTGACACACTGTTTTGAAATCCATCCCATAGTTTGCAGCACTCCGGCACACGCAAGCGCATTGACCCAGGACAATCCAGGCCCAGAAGTAAACTAGAACACCGGCACAACATCACACATACAGGAATACACTGAATGTCAACTTTTAAATAAAGAGGTATCAATGTCAAGACAGAATATCCCACTGCCTCAAGGGAAATTATTTCACAAAATATGGTTTGTTTAGTAATAAAATAAAAAGTAATATCATTGGCAAGAGGCAGGATATTGTACGTAAAGAGAAGTATGAACACCAGCACAACAAAATTGTTTTACCCATTTACACAAACACCTCTTAATACATTCTACATTTTGTTGAGGAACTACAACAAATTAATACCATGACACTTTTGAACATGTCCTGAGTGTGTGCTGGTAGGTTTGGCTCTATACTGCAACACAGAATTAACTAAAGCGTTTGAGGAAGAAATTATTCGCATAAAATGGAGAGAAAGCCTGAGTTTAATATTACCAAAAAAGGTTCAACTGTAGCAAGAATGAAGGCATTAGCCTCCCCAACAGTGTTCTTTGAAAGTTTGATTGCATATGCAGCTAAACAAACAAAAATGTAGATCAAATTGTCTTTAAAAAAAAATACCAACCCTGTAAACTGTGCAAAAATCTGGCATGAGGATAACATTTCCTGTTCAAGTCACTAGTGAATGTTAAAAAATGTGTCATAATTGTAATTGGAATCATAATTGTGTATGGAAGAGTATTTTTGTTCGATTCCAATCCCAAGCACGTACGTTGTACTCATTTAAGTTGCAGTAATTTAAAAATATATCTCTGAGAAAGGTGTTCTCAATCATCAATGATTTTTTTTTTACTGATTTTGAGGTGTTGATGCATTGTGCTAACACACAATTAACTTTTACAATAACTTTATTAGACAAAAACGTTTTTTAAAGTACATAAAATATTTGAAATAATCATGAATATGTATATGTAAGAATAATAATAATAAAAAACACATACTGATAAAACATGATATTAAATACAAACGAAAAGTTTAGTCAGTAACTTATCCCACAAGTATCAAAGCAATTTAATTCAGCTTTGATTGTCTGTCAGAAAGACTAGCTGTAAAGTGAAATAGCTTAAAAGCACTCGTCTAAAATGACAATTCTTCAAAACAAAAGAGTATAGCTGCGAAGGCATAAATGCAAAGTCAAAGGTCACGGCTCAGAATAAATTCAATCTATTGAAGGGTTTGTGACAAGATGAGGGGTAAAAACAAACCCATAAAACATACAAATAGAAAAGGAAAAAACTTGAGTGTAAAGATTTGAACAAATTGATATACTGATTGGCAACGGCATCTATAAGCTGCTTTGCAAGTTCCAGTATCGACAAATAGCTTTCTCAACCCAGTACAAGTCAGAGCCTGGCAAGTACCCATTCAGATTTTGTACTAAAATGGGATATAACCTAATCACCCTGAAATTAAACTGACTTTGTTCAACTGGAACAAATCACAATTTATGATTAACTGTATTCCCTACTATCTCAATGAGCACCAAAAATTCAATCTACCAATGATCGATTAGCATTTTGACTGAAATTTGTACAGAAAACATCTAGTATTGTTTCCTAGAGTGAACGTGTGTGTCTGTGTGTGTGTGTTTGTGACAGGAAACATTTTTAATATATTCTAAGATGCATCCATAATACCAATTGTAATGGAACACCATTTCCTTCCAAATATCTGAATTCCTCCCTTTAAGTTTTAAGACATAAAGAAAAGCCTTCTTGGTTGTCATGCAGAAAAGGATAGAACAGCGGTTCCTTAAATCAAAAGGGTAGAGAAACACAGTGTGTTTTTATAGAAAGGCATTATAGCATGGTAAGTGGGTTGGCGAGTACAAAACGTAAATTCTGAGAAACATTCTTCTTACAAAACACTTTTTGTGAGAACCCGACCAAAGCTCTGGACACAAAAATATCTTACCGCAAATAAGTTGTAGTAAATTTCAGAGAAACCCGTCAAACCATGCTTGAAAATGATAATGATTTAATTCGGTATTGTAAACTTTCTATGCTGGTAGTTTGTCTCTGAACGGTACAAACCAGTCATGCTTCCTAATAACTGCTGGGTAATTTTGAAATGACATTAAAACAAACAATACACCTGTTTTAAACACTGGTTGGATGCGAAACCAACAACATTTTTGTTAAATTTAATTTGAATCATTCGCCTTCTTTCCTCCCACAGGGCTAAACAGTGCTAGCATAGTCCTTACTGTCCTCTCTATTAAACAGGAAGTCAACGTTTACCACGATGCAGAGCCTATGAGGCAGTGACTCCTTCCCACTCCACAAGGTACTGGATCTTTCCGTCCAGCGTGACCCGCCGCGCGAGGACCCGGTACTTCTCTCCGCAGGCCAGGCGGCCAGCGGCCCCAAAGTAGCTGCTGATGGAACTCTTGAGGTTGGAGAGCTGGCCGTCCGGAGCCAGGCCGTGTACGATGTCCGTGGAAGGGGGCGGCCCCTGGTGGGCGTTGGGGGCGTGAGGGTGAGCGTGTTGGGGGTTGGGGAGACTGCTGGGGATTTCGGGGTTGGGCGGCTGCAGGGCCCGTCGCGGTCGGCCGCGCTTTCTCTTCACAGGCGGCTGGGCGACGGGCACGTGGGGGGCTGGGAACGCCTTGCTGGGGCTGGACAGGCTGACACAGAGGTGGACAAAAGATTCAGACGCCTTCATTGTCCAAAACTAGACTCCATTTTTTGCAAAATCAGGGTCACCGTGACGTGCGGGACCAGTTAAAGAAATTGACACAAACTCATTCAGGGAAACGGATAAGTGTGTCCAACCTTTTTACTAGTGGTGTAAAACTGTGTTGTGACAAAGAGAAGAGTGCACCAATGTGACGTGCTGAAGCTGTTAATACCTGGACTGTCTAGAAATACTAGTTGAGGTAGTTTCTGTAGTGCTATGTGCCCCCGAGGAATCCACATCTGAGGTACTTGAGGAGGGCTGAGAGAGGTCGCTTCTACTGTTGTAGAAAAATGTATGTGTGAGAGAGAGAGAGAGAGAGAGAGAGAGAGAGAGAGAGAGAGAGAGAGAGAGAGAGAAAAGGGTGTGGGGGATGCAAACAGGAAAACTAAATGACACGGCTCGCGCACCACCGCCATTCACTGACTCACTGGATGAAGGCTAAACAAATCATGAACATCCAGAGCCAAGCTGTGGAGACATACCTCCTACTGGATGTGGGGTCTGAGGAGTGAGCCATCAGGGGACTTTGCATACCCTGCAAGGGGAGCCAGGCATATCAATTATAGAGGTTTCCTCCGTGTTGATAAAACATATGCTACTAGCAGGAGCCCACAGGCTAGTCCTCTGATAGTATTTTGTAATTACTATTTGGTTACATTATTGACCTCTAATTTCCCTCCTACTTTTCAATATTTTTGGCAGCTAAACGAGCAACGCCAAAACTTAACCAATCAATTGATTCTAGTACTCAGACACTTACATATACACCCAGACACACACACACACACACACCTTGGTCAGGAGTGCAGTGGAGCGTCGCAGCTTGGCTAACGTCTCCAGAGAGTGTGTGCCCTGCTTCCTCTTTTTATTACTTACAGTGCCGTTGGCTAGCTTGTGGAAGGCTCTGAAACAACATGATTAACAACTTCCTTTTTTGAAAGCAGCTATAAAAAAAGCACCACGAAAGTGCACGTTCTAATTCTACTTCTTCTGTTCTAATTCAAGTTTGAGTATTTCCTGTAAATGTATTAGCATCACAATGGAAAACATTAATACACACTTGAATAAGCCATCGTGTTCATGTTTTTTTTTTTCATGAACATTAATTGGATGTGTCTTACGTGGTACTGGTTCTGTGCTTGGTGGACTCGTGTCCTTTGATCTCTTGTTCACGGACCTCGTTGCCCTCTGGTATCGGAGGGAACCGGAACCTCAGACTAAACAGCTGCTTTTTCTTCTTGATCTCCTTGCCTGACATAAACCTGGAGGAGGGGAGGAACAAAGCACGAAGAGAGGATCGACAGATGATAGAGAGAAGAGAAAAAAAAGTTCTGAGCAAGTTGAAAGGGATTTGATCTAAAACCAACATGAAGTCTGCTGTTA